>CM050165.1:43361194-43438694 GCA_027410445.1 Discoglossus pictus
TGTGGACAGATGAAACTAAAGTTGAGTTGTTTGGAAGAAACACACAACACTATGTGTGGAGAAAAAGAGGCACACCAACATCAAAACCTCATCCCAACTGTGAAGTACGGTGGTGGGGGCATCATGGTTTGGGGCTGCTTTGCTGCGTCAGGGCCTGGACGGATTGCTATCATCGAAGGAAAAATGAATTCCCAAGTTTATGAAGACATTTTGGAAGGGAAACTTAAAGCCATCTGACCACCAGCAGATGCTCAACAGAAGATTGGTGTTACAACAGGACAACGACCCAAAGCATAGAATCAACAACAGAATGGGTTAAACAGAAGAAAATACGCCTTCTGAAGTGGCCCAGTCAGAGTCCTGACCTCAACCCGATTGAGATGTTGTGGCATGACCTCAAAAAAGCGATTCACACCAGACATCCCAAGAATATTGCTGAACTGAAACAGTTCTGTAAAGAGAAATGGTCAAGAATTACTCCTGACCGTTGTGCACATCTGATCTGCAACAACAGGAAACGTTTGGTTGTAGTTATTGCTGCCAAAGGAGGTTCAACCAGTTATTAAATCCAAGGGTTTACATACTTTTTCCACCTGCACTGTGAATGTTTACATGGTGTGTTCAATTAAAACATGGCAACATTTAATACTTTGTGTGTTATTTGTTTAAGCAGACTGTGATTGTCTATTGTTGTGACTTAGATGAAGATCAGATCACATTTTTTGACCAATTTGTGCAGAAATCCTTATCATTCCAAAGGGTTCACATACTTTTGCTTGCAACTGTACATACACATTAGCTATGATCACCTACAATAAAATAAGTATGCACATTTTCAGCCATGGTCCTGTGCAATCAATTAAATATGTGCATATTTACATATTTCAGTCCCCTCTAATACTATATATGGACAAATAATCAGCCAAGGTCTCCTATAATCATATAAATGGATAAATAATGAGAGAGGGTCACCCGTAATCATCATAGTAATACAGTATATAGATATTTCGTCAGTGTCCTATACAAACAAACACATAACAAACACATATTCAGCCATGGTCTCTTATAGATACATATTGGACATAGCCAGGGATCATTATAATATAAATATTCACCACAATTGTCAATTATTATAATAATAGGGTCTCCTATTTTTATGTTCTAGATATAGATTCAGACAGGGCTCCCTAAAATCATATACATTTACATATATTCACACAGGGTCAACCATAATTATAATATAATATATATAATATATATATTTAACCAGATTCACCTATAATTATATAAATGTATGCATATTCAGATAGATTCACCAATAATTATACTAAAAATACATAAATATGTAACCAGGATCAACTATAATTAAACAAATGTACACATATTCAGCAAGGGGCAATCATAATTAGCATAACAATACACACATGTACAGTCACAGTCTCCTATTATTGTAATATAAATATATACATGTCTACCAAAAACATATAAATGTGCATATATTTTGTTGTAAATGAAACATACTCCGATTGGACTAATGTTGTAAGTGGGGTTCCTCAGGGTTCAGTATTAGGTCCTCTACTTTTTACCATATTTATTAATGACTTAGAGGTGGGATTGGAGTATGGTGTCTCCATTTTCGCTGATGACACAAAGTTGTGCAAGGTAATTAAATCAGATAACGATGTGCTTTACCTCCAAAGGGATTTACATAAAAATGAGGAATGGGCATCTAAATAACAGATGAGTTTTAATACGAATAAATAAAGTTATGCATCTGGGAAGGAAAAATAGCCATGCAATTTATAATCTTAATGGAGCAAATCTAGGTGTATCAGATATTGAAAGGGATTTGGGAGTGCTTGTGGACAACCACCTAGGTAACAGTGTTCAAAGCCAAGCAGCAGCTGCAAAGGCAAATAAAATATTAGCATGTATTAAGAAGGGTATAGAAGCAAGGGAAGCAAATATAATTCTGCCACTATACATATCCCTAGTATGCCCTCATTTGGAATATGGAGTACAATTTTGGGCACCACTTCATAAAAAGGACATTTTAGAGCTGGGGAAGGAACGAGGAGGACAACAAAAGTAATAAGGGGAATAGAGGGGCTAAGTTATGAAGAAAGACTAACCAAATCAAACATATTTTCTCTAGAAAAAAGGCATCTAAGAGGAGATATGATTACATTATATAAATACATCCAGGGTCAGGATAAAGAGTTGTCAAGGGAGCTTTTTGTGCCAAGAGGTTTTCAACTGACAAGAGGACATCCCTTGAGGTTAGAAGTAAAAAGATTCCACCTTAAAGAAAGAAAAGGGTTTTTCACAGTAAGGGTGGTTAATCTGTGGAATTCTCTACTAGAGGAGGTGGTGACAGGGGATTCGATAGATAACTTTAAAAGGGGACTGGATTTATTTCTAATTAAAAAGGGAATTCAGGGTTATCATGGATAATTATTAAGACAGTATTGATCCGGGGAGGAAATACGGTCGACGGTGTCTGAGGTCAGAAAGGATTTTTTTTTTTTACTTTTGAGGGGATTGGCTAAGTCGCACTTGTTTTTTTTTTCTGTTTGACTTCCTCTGGATGAATTAATAATAAAAAATAAAAATAAATAATTGAGTAATAATTAATTAACATCTAATCAATTAATATTTAATCCGCATATTTCAGATCAGAGAAGATCTTAAAAGGTTGAACTTGATGGACTGAAAGTCTTTTTTTCAACCTTAATTACTAATATGTAACTATGTAACTATGTAATTTATTCAGCCAGGATCACCTATGTTAACCTATTATTATTTAAACATATTTTCAGCCATGGTTCCCTCAATTCATATAGATAAACACAGCCAGGATCCCCTGTAATTATTCAGATAAATAAAGAGCATATCCCTTAAAATCGTATAAATAGATAAATAAATATTAAGCCAGGAATACTTATAATCATATAAATATCCATTCAGACAGAATAACTATAATCAAGTAAATAACCTACCTCCAAGAATATATACTATTGAGGAGCTACTTTCTACCAACATTTCCTGACAAAAAAACATTTTATGAAAAAAAAATATAAACTTACCAATGCTGTCCCACAGGATGATTCAAGAAATGCTTGAGATGAAGGAGGGAGGGAACAGTGAGCACTCTGCACTCTAGTGCCCAGTCTGTGAACTGCAGTATTTTGTATCTAAGACAGGAACTATTTTGCTAGGGTATTTAAGCTAACAAAGGGGCGTTGTTCATAGAGAAGCCTAATTTATGGATATGGCATGGATAAAAAACTATACTGTGTCTCTTGAAGACTAAGTTTCCTGATTAGTTGGTGCAGGGTTCTCCGAAGAAGAAATAGGAATGTTGATATCTCTTGGAGATCAATGCTTCTTATTTGGAAGCTCGCAATAGACCATACTCTGAATATTGTAGACAGATGTCTTTTAGGCTGGCATCCGGGTGAGTACTGATCTCTTAGCTGACCATACCTGAAACTAAATCAGAAGTCAGTAGATGTAATGCTCAGTGGGATGAACATATAGAGCGCTGGAAGATTCCTTTGCCCTAGGGGTACAATAAACACATGGATACAATTCGACATACATTTAAAGACAATATAAATAAGTCAAGGCATCACATTTGTACATATACACTAGAATAAGAGGAGATGAGGTTATAGGGGTGGTAGAGGCATTAGGTGTAGGCACAGTAAAGGATAGATGTTATAAAGAGAAAGAGGTGTGAAAGAACCTAGAATAGATGGCCTTCTCTGAAAAAAATAATCGTGTTAAATGACCACTGTATGAACACTTGTTGTTTTTACAGGCATTCTGTCATTGAGGAAGAAAGCACAATATAGATAGCAATTTATATAGCACTGGTAGCAATATAGCACCTGGCTCTAAATGTTCAAGATTTTTTTTCAGAGAAAATTGAATTAAACAATTTTTACTCAAACCTTTTATTCTAGCTCTCAAGTATCAACAGTGAAGACAACAGCAAAAACACATGAAACATGTAGAACATTTTTGAGATTTACTGATCTCTACTTTTCTATTGCCAGAAACAGATTTCAAGACATCCAAATATAAGAGCAACTCAAAGACAAAACTTGTATATACAAATGGGGCAACCCAATAAAAATATTAACTTTTCAGACATGGGGTATTAAATATCATAGGCACATCTGATTATGTGCTAAAGTTGCTCTCTGAATGGGTTCCTATGGCATTTGAATCTTCAGACTGGAGGAATGATGGCCAAAGTAATAAATCAAGACCTTCGTGAATGCCAACAATCTACCAGGCACCTTAGAAGAATGTGATGACTGCAACTTTTGGTTTGCAACAGGTTAAGGACTAAAATTATTATTGCCATTCTTAAGACTTTAGTTTTAATATGACTAAAGGAGGTGATATAGGGAACATAGTTTAAGTGAATACTAATTAATCAATTATATAGAATTCAGTGAACACAAAAGTAAGTGGTTTAGTATTGTCTGGAAGAACTTTATTACATTCCTTCTTCCTTCCTTCCTTCTTTCTTAAAATGACCACTGCAGTGAATTTACAGTGAGGATGAGAACTCATTAAGACAGAAGCCATACTTGATTTTGGGGCCAGCTTCTCCTTCATAGATCTGCACCTTATCTGGGTTTTACTGATCAACAAAATAAACCCTGGTCAGAATTAGCTAACTGACGACACCAGCGTCAAGCCTGATCTTGTTACCCAAGAAAGCACACCAAGGCCCTCATTCAATTGCGATTTGGCCAATTGAATAGGCCTCTAAATAAGCACATAACATATTTTTTTTAAAGAAGTTTTTAGTTAGTGAAAACCTTGCTTTTGGATAGATGATTATTAACTAAAAACTTCTTTAAAAAATATATGTTATGTGCTTATTTAGAGGCCTATTCAATTGGCCAAATCGCAATTGAATGAGGGCCCAATAGTTTAAGTGAATACAGGTAATTAATAATATAGAATCCAGGGATAACTGAGATCCTGAAGTGAGTGAGCTAGTATTTTCTGAAAGTGCTTTTGTACATTCCTTCCTCAATATATCTCCCTTCTTTCTTCTTTAAAGAACCATTGTAGTTCATTTACTAGTACGGCTCATATGTTTGTTTGATGTGCATGTGTTTGACCCCGCCATTTGCATTGGAAATCTATGCCAGTTTTGTACTATTTCATAAAGTAATACTGGCTCACATTACCACCAAATGTTTCAGCTTCCAACTTGAAATGAAGACCTCCTTTTTCTGTATACCTCTTTTTTCTGGAAGATATTTCCCTCTTGAACTTCAGGATTATCACAATGTCTATAGAAATCGTAGTAAGGACTTCTACAGGATAAGATCACAGCCTTGACTATAGCCATCTTATCCAGTGAGCTGCAGTAAGATCTAGGCCCCTTTTGAAACCCTTAAAAAAGTGCTTTAGCTCTCCTCCTCTTCTGAAACATTCTCATCAATCACATACTATATCTTAGAACAGGGGTAATCAATACACAGACAGCGGTCCGCATCTGACCCTTTTTCTCAAGAACCCAGTTTCCTCCATCTTGCTGCCTCTATTATTTTATCTTTATATAAATAGTGAATGCCATCTGTGTGTTCTGATCATAGCTGATATGATCGCTTGTAAAACAACTTTGAATCTGATAATGTAGTGAAATGTATTCTGGGGTGCTGAAAGGAAACTCAAACTTGCTTTCTGTTAGTGCTCTGAACAGCTGTGATTTGGCAAAAAAAATGATGAAGAAGCAATTTTTTTCAGAATAAAGTTAAATCATTGTAAGGCTTTTCAACAGCCTTTTTGTTCCTTTCTATGAAGACCCAAGGGGGTACATGTATTATGAAATGTCAGAATTGTGTTTTGGCTACACTGCTAGTTACACACTTTTAAAATAAAATACTCTCCTCTATCCCATAAGACACAGATATCAACTTGAATAAAAATTGACTAACCATAATAGCGCGTGATGAAATGAAAGCCTGCTGAGATTGTATCACTTAGCTGATTTCCCAACTGATAATAACGTATCTTCATGTAACATTAGACATAAATTAGCTAGAAAACACCCCATTTTAGTAACATTGTGGTGTCAGATTTAATATTGTCAGGTTTAAAGCATTCAACAAAATAAATTTACACCACCTTTATAACACACCCTTACCCATACCTCTATACAGAAACCCCTGACACCAAATTATATGTACACCAGTGGTATAAATACTATTGGGAAGTTCAGAAGTTCCACAGAAACAAATTAATGTCAGTGTCATAAAGACACATGTATTCCCTTCTCTACAGTAGCAGGAAAGAAGTTGGAATTATAAAGTGAGACAAAAAGAATGCAATAGACTTGTGACTAGCCACTTTGTTTGCAAGGAAGGCACATTTAAAATAAGTCAATACGATTCCTCCAAAATGTAGGGTGATTATGGCCCCATCTAGTCCACCTAAAACTCAACTAGGGTGGATGTTTCTGCCCTCAATCTAAAATATGCTCTAGAGGGGAACCAATTAATCCAATTCCCAGCAAGTTATACAGCCAAAAAAGTACTGCCTACAACTTCCCTCCATTTAAGCCCCGGTCTTTCAAGTGATGTCAGACCACACTCCTTACCTCTAGGAATGTGAATTAGAAACCTAAAGGTGGCTTTTACTGCCTCCCCCTACCCATACCCCTGTCTGGATGGTTGGAAGTTAATTTACAATTGCTTTGGCTCCTTGGCATAGTATTAAAGATAAAAAACAGAAATTTAATTAATATAAAAAGAGTTTAAGACAAAAAAAGTATATGTTAAAATGGAGAAACACCTTGACAAACGTATAAAGGCATATTAAAACTATATACTTCCTTACATCATATTTATGTATCCATTAAACAAGTTGGTGGATATGTATTAAAAACAAGGTTGAATGGATTGTCCAGTTCAGACAAAGGATTATATTTAATGTGGAATGCAATCTTTATTTATTAGTTATATCTAAATAGATAAATATGGATTACTTTGTTAGACAATTAATTACAAGCAAAGTCTAAACAATAATGGTATGTGTTTATTTCATGGGCAAGTACGTACAAGTCTGGAGATAATATATAACGGTTTGGTTTTTGGAACTATATAAATAAATAAAATATAACTGGAAATTGCAGCGCAATAACTGTATTTGAACGTACTATTTCTGTGCTATTCTATATATATATATATATATATATATATATATATATATATATATATATATATCTCTATCAAGATAGATAGATAGATAGAGATATATACATATATAGATTTATATATATTGGAAATAATTTCATGGTTCTGTAAGATTCAGGAGTTATGTAGGATGCATTAGTCGAAGTGGTGTGTACATTTTTGAAGAGCTACGGTTACATGCTTCAATGCTAGTCCTCCTGATTGAGTGTGTATGGGGGGGGGGAGAAGTGTTGTGCCAATACTAATCTTATCCAGTTATTAAACAAAGGCTATGGACATGTTTCCTCCTCCCTCACCCATCCCTCCACTGATGACTACAAACACACCACCCCATCATTCAGCTCTCATGTATTCCTTTACTCATAAACAGAGTAATCAAATATTCAGATTTTCCCCCAACAATTATGTTCACGCCTTATAAAGCTGGTAAAATTGTTATATATAAACCCTAAAGACAGCCTTTTAGATCACCAAGCACCAATTTACTTTTATGTATCTGTATTAATAGTCGTTTTCAGTTATGTTGTACACTAATTGTACAGAGATACTAAATATGGTGTTTTTTAAATAGAAAAACACATATACATATGTATAGTGAGAACATTTATTTAGAACAAATTAAGGACTTCCAGCCATTTATTAAACAGATCTGGATTCTTGATTATTTATTTTGATTCTCAAATTGTTTTTAATTAGTTGTGTAATTACCATTTGCTCAAATACATACCTTAGATTGTAAGTTTGCAAGTTTTCAATCGTGTGTCCATGTATTGGAAACAAGCTCTATGTACATTTGATTCTAAGCTCAAAAACAGGGCCCTCCATTCTTTATAAGGTGTTAAGTTTGTTTTTTGCCATGTACTAAACCCCTGTACAGCGCTACAGAATATGTTGGTGCGATATAAATAAAGATAATAATAATAATAATACATACTATATGTTAGTCAAACCAAAGATTATCATGAAAAGTCTCAAAAATGCGGACATAAATTCAACTGTAGATATAATATAAGAATATGTGTATATAGCCATCTAGTGGAGCATACTTAAATATGCACTTTTATGATCTATGAAATTGGTCATTCCAAAGTGTGCAGTACATTTATAATTGCAAAGGTGTTGGTTAGTTTGACAAAGTTGTCCTTCACTAACTGGAGCTCCCAGAACCACAGAACATGTTTCAAAATCCATCTGAACCACATTTTAATAAATATATTCTACTTTAGTACCTCAAAAATAGAACTGAATAACTGAACACTGTCTCTCTACATCAGCACAGAGTCTAGCAAAGACTACTAAATCATTACAACAGACCATTATGCATGTCAGCCTGGAGGAAGAGGGTTTGTTAGCTTTCCAAAACAGGCAGTTTCTCTTTATGAACGCAGTAATTAGTATAAAACTATTTCCAGGTGTTATCACTGTGGAGCATTAAGGGCGTTTGTGCAGTTCATAAACTTGCAACCACACCTGAAGGTAAGGAAATTATGGAATTCTTGTTCTAAAGTAGAAAAAGTAGAAACATTTTATAGTTAAATAGAATATATATATATATATATATATATATATATATATATATATATATATATAGTAAATAAATAGTACATCTGTGTGCACATTTGAATGTCTAAAGCAAGTTAAAAAACCTGCTTCCAGCTCAGAATTCCGAGAAACAGTTATTACACTGCATTCTGGGAAGCTGAGCTGGGACATGCAAATGTGCCCACAAATGCCTCGCTCTTCAATCCACAGCCATTATCAAACATGGCTTCCTGTAAGCTTATGCCTGTTGTATTACACAACTGAGTATCCTATCCATGTACAGCTGTTTCAAGCTTACTGGCTATCATCCGCATTTGATCTCAGCTTGTGTTGTGGATTTTATGAGTAGGTAGTTCACCACAATAATCATTTATAATATGGTGGTCAAAAGAGAGATAGAAGCCCTTCACCGTACAGTAGTACAGTAAATAAATAGTACATCTGTGTTCACATTTGAATGTCTAAAACAAGTTAAAAAAACCTGCTTTCTTATAGTAGCGCTGTGCTGTGTGCGCCCGTGCGCACCGTGCGTACTGCCTGCTTTTTGTAGAGGATTGCGCTCTAGAGCCATCTACACTGTATATTGTGGTAATGCATGCTGGCTTTCTGTAAGAGGCTTGCTCTAGTGCCATCTATACTGTATATTGTGGTAATGCAATCTACTTATATTGTGGTTTTATGCAGTGCTTTCATGCAGTCTACTTAAATAAAAATACTTTGCATATGATTCTGTTCTTTTGTATGTTTTAATAAAAGGTGAAAGGTGTCTTTACGGTTAAGGTGAGGCATAGGGTTACTGTTCGGGTTAGGGTCAGGGAATTGGGTTAGGCATACGGTTAGGGTTAGGCATAGGGTTAGTGTTGTACAATAGAAATAAATTCATATTTATTATTTGTAGATTTGTTAGTTATTTTGTACTATAATAGTACTTATATGTATTTGTTTGATACTTTCATTTTTTGTTATTAATTACATTTATAAAAGTAATATTTGAGGAGGATTTATTTGTGATATTTGTGTTTTGGTTTATGTACTGTATACTGCAATATTATTTTCAGCCTTCTTTGAGTATTATACGCTGCTCCTGCTACTTTCTGTGATATTTTCTCTTTTAAGAGGACGCGATCGAGGGGGCGTGCACGAAGAAAGAGCGTGTGCAATGCTAAACACACATTAACGAGCGTATGCTCTACGATAAGAGTATTGGCCCTGTTAGAGAAGTTCTAAGCTTAGAATGGTAGCCTAACAATTGAACTAGCCCTAACCCTCACCCTAACTCTAACAGTTTACATAAGCCTTGATTCTATGATATGGCACTGGAATATCGGCAGCGACATCTAGCGGTTGGTCACCACACTGCAGAGGCAGACTGGTGCCGTAACCATAACAGGAAAGGACCAGACATGTTTCTATCTGTATTATTCACTGTGCTTAATCAGTATAAATATTCATAACAATATTGAATCAAAAAGGCAAAGAATATTAACTAAAATAGCCATGAAACCTTGGCATGCAGATTATTGCTAGCATAGTCCATAATCTTGATTATTATGTCTGCCAAAATGGAGAATTGTAACATGAAAACTATATGACACTTTCATTTTTAATCTGAATATATTTACCAATTACATTTATGAAATAAAAATTACCTATATACAATGTCTTGGAAGATATTTTATAAATGCATTTTTATGCATGCAGCACACTTTTGCAGTAGTGAGGTCAGTTAGAAATTATGACTTTCTACTAAATTTCATATAGATGGTATTTTACATCTGTTAAGTTGTTCAAGTATAACTAACTAACTAAGGCCTTCATCCCATGGCTCTCTTAACAACGGGAATTTTGAAAAGCACATTTACAGAGCTTTTCTATGGTTCCAGCAAAAAATAATTCCATAAAACTTACTTGCACCCTGAGGGTAAGCCCATAGCTTTCTAGCTTTACCATGTGCTTGCAGCCTGCTCGCAAGTCTGAATCTCAGTAGTCCCCAAATAAATGTGATAGAATGGTAACCATTAACGTGAATAATACACTAGCCCTAACATCCTTCAATATCCCTTTCTATATACAATGCATCGCATTGCAGGGAGAGGTGTTTGATTATTTTTTTCCCCTTTAAATGGGTCCCTACCCCGTCCTGCCTCTTCCTGTGGGCGGGGATTAGCTTCCTTTAAATAGCACTTCCAGCCACCTCCTTGTGGCAGCCTCCCGTTTCATTTTGGCCTATCAGCTGGAGGATGCATCTCTGAGTCTCTCCACAACTTGACCATTACAAGCATCCTTTTTTAGATTTTGGCCTACTACTGCACATGTCAGCTTCATCCTCCATGCTTCACGACAAACTCACCCCTTATGCTTCCTTTTGCAGATTTTGGCCTACTACTGCACACGGCAGCTTTATCCTCTATGCTTCACGACAGACTCCCCGCTTACGCTGCATATGGTGGACTCACTCATCATGCTGCAAACGGTAGTATCACCCCTCATACCGCACACAGCAGATTCTCCCTTTGCGCCGCACACGGTAGCCTCACCCTGCATTGCTGCAAACGGTAGCCTAACTCCACATCACTGCAACACACGGTAGCATCACCCCTCATACTGCACACATCAGATTCACCCCTAACGCCGCACACGGTAACCTAAACACCCCTCATACTGCACACGGCAGATTCACCCCTCACGCCATACATGGTAGCCTCACCCCACATTGCTACAAACGGTAGCCTCACTCCACATCACTGCTGCATATGGTAGCATCACCCCTCAACCTGCGCTCTGCAGATTCACTCCTCACGACGCACACGGTAGCCTCACCCCGCTTTGCTGCATGGCAGTTTGACTCCTCATGTCGCACATTATAGTCTCACCTCTTATGCTGCAAAATATATATATATATATTTTTTTTTTTTTAAACTGCACAACATGTGCTGCAAACAGCAGCTTCACTCCACACTACTGCTGCAAATGGCAGCTTCACCCTCACACACTATTCATGGTGGCCTCACTCTCCATGCTGCACACTGCAGTTTCATCCCTCATGCTCTGTTCACGATGGCCCTACTCTCTATGCTGCACACGGCAGCCCCACTCCACGCACTGCAAACTCCTGTCTATATCACGACTATCTGGCCCTCTAAGCAGGCCAAGATTTGGTAGCCCCTGGCACACTCCAGCTACCCCCCACCAAGGAGGAGGGACCCACCCTCTCTGAAGGGGAGGGATCCTCTATCAACCTCCAGGACACCTGTACATTTATCTATGCCAAAAGGTCTACAGTGGAATTTGCATCTAGTTTCTGAGAAACTAGGACATACATACATACACATAACAGAATAGAAATGTGTTCAAGTGAAAATTCAAGTTATCTTACTTGAGGCAAATAAATTATGATCCAAGATAACAAGGTTTTATCAAACTTGTAAAAGGATGGACTATTCATTTCCCTAATACATTGTTGTTGTTACTACATTTTAGGGTATTATTTTTCAATAGTAATGTCGCGAACAGCGGACGCGAACTTCCATCAAATGTTCGCAAACAAGCGAACCCGGCAAACCGCCATAGACTTCAATGGGCAGGCGAATTTCAAAACCCACAGGGACTCTTTCTGGCCACAATAGTGATGGGAAAGTTGTTTCAAGGGGACTAACACCTGGACTGTGGCATGCCGGAGGGGGATCCATGTCAAAACTCCCATGGAAAATTACATAGTTGATGCAGAGTCTGGTTTTAAGCCATAAAGGGCATAAATCACCTAACATTCCTAAATTGTTTGGAATAACATGCTTTAAAACATCAGGTATGATGTTGTATCGATCAGGTAGTGTAAGGGTTACAATCTCCCTGTTTAATACACCGCAAACAGTCCCTTTGCACAACCGCAAACTCCCCATTTGCACAAGGTTGGATACCAAGCTAGCCATGTCCCGTTCCTTGTCCTCACTGATGTCATTGAAGGTCTCTTCCTCCTCCCAGCCACCAAGGGTCCCCGAAAGGTGACAACAAGACCCCTGGGACGCCTGCTGTGTTTGGTCTTTCACCTCCTCAAAGCCACCTTCCTCCTCTGACTCCTCTTCTTCAGACTCCTCTCTCTGCGTTGCCTCTGTCTGCATTATTATAAGGTGTGTACTGTTAAGTAGTACTATTCCTATTGGTTTAATCCCTGTTACGTTCACTATTAGGGGGCGTGTATATGGCATGGATTTCTGGAACAGGGAGATGGAAAAAGATGCTTGGTCGGTCCTCCCACTTCAAATTTGGGGCACTGCGCGTGCAATCTAAGGTGCCACCAGATAGGAGTGGTGTGTTCAGTTGTACTATTTATTCCTATCTGATTCAATAAAGCCAATAAACCTGGCCCGTTACTAGCCAGGAAACTACAAACCGAAACAACACAAAATAGGATACTTCAAATTAAGACCTCGAAGGGAGAAAAAACAACAAACCCAAATAAGATCCAGAAGATGAGGGGTTACTGCAACAAAATACATAGATCTACACAAAATGAGGGGATTTCTTAATTCCTGTAATCTCCCCTTAATAGAAGAAAATGACTTAGAGACTTTAAATGCCAAAGTGACCCTAGAGGAAGTGAGAAAAGCAGTCCAGAGCCTCAAACCTGGTAAGTCACCAGGCCCAGACGGGTACACCAATTTATATTATAAAAAATGTATAGACATATTAGGCCCGCACTTGGTCACTCTAACAGAGTTCTAGAAGGCAAGCAAACACCAGCAGAGCTGAACAGGGCAGATATCGCTCTATTCCCTAAGGAGGGTCGAGATGCCCTAGAACCAAAAAACTACAGGCCAATATTATTACTAAACTGTGATACAAAGATCCTGTCAAAAATAATAGCGGATAGAATGTCATCCTTCTTGCCTAAGTTAATACATAATGACCCAGTAGGCTTTGTCTCCCATAGGCAAGGGGGAGACAACATTAGAAAAGTCATGAACCTACTGTACCACACCAAAGCCTCTAAAATTCAAGCCTGTCTTATGGCCTTTGACATTAAAAAGGCGTTTGATTCTCTGGAGTGGACTTACCTATACGCCACGCTTGAAAAATTTGGTATTTAATGCCATTTCATAAATCTCATACACTCATTATACAAATCATCCAGGGCAAGGTTACAGATTCCGGGAGATAAGAGATCCTTAATTAAAATAGAAAGAGGAACAAGACAGGGGTGCCCCCTTTCTCCCCTTCTATTCGCAATAGCAATAGAACCCCTGGCTCAGACAATTAGGGCCAACGCTGGGATCACAGGCATAAAAATAGGCCATCACCATTTCAAAACTTGTCTATTTGCAGACGAACTGCTGTGTATGCTCTCAAACCCTACCCAATCGGTCCCAGAGTTGATTCGAACTATGGAGGAGTTTGGTCAGTTTTCTGGCCTGAAACTGAACATAGAGAAGACAGAAGCACTAGCGATTGACGTAACAGCAGTAGAGAAGCAGGGTCTCCAAGAGAAGTTTAATATTAAGTCTGATAAGAACCACATAAACTAACTGGGAATCCGACTAACCCCTAAGCTAGAGGACTTGTACAAAGCCAACCACTCCAAACTTTATAAAACAATAATTAATGACCTGAGTAAATGGACAAAGTATAGGTTATCATGGCTAGGGAGAATAAATACGATAGAAATGAATGTCCTTCCTAGATTGCTCTACATATTTCGAACACTCCCGATCCCGATTAAATAAAAAGAAATAGAAAATATTCAAACGAAAGTATTTCAGTTTATCTGGAACCACTCTCCCTCACACATCACAAATAAAATGTTCATAAGTTCATATGTACCTTCATAAGTCAGAGGGGAGACTATCGTGTCCATACTTAAAATATTACCACAAGGCAGCTCAGTTATCTTTCCTCCCAATAGCACATTCTATAGGGCATCAACCGGCCTGGGTGTATTTAGAGAACCACACTTTAAGGACCTTAACCTGGGACAAGGTGGCTTGGCTATCAGAATTGCCTCAGAGCCTTACAAACTCACCAAACCCCCTAATCAGACACTCACTATCATACTGGAAATGGGCCAAGAAACACACGGGTTTGTTCCCTGGATCCACCCAAATGACCCCAATTCTTGACCACCTCAGGCCCCCGAAACACATGAGCACAACATCACAACACTGGTGGAGGTCAAGGAAACTAGATAGACTGGGAGACTGGTTAGTAAAGGGCCAGATGCTCACCTATGAGGAACTGAGGGACAAGCATGAGCTACCGCTGTCAGAACATTACAATTACTGTAGGCTGAGGCATTTCACACACTCCCTTACCCAGAAACAGGAGACACCGGTCTTAAATTGGTTCTCCAAAATTTGTAAAGATAAACCTCTATCAAGGGGGATCATTGGGTCACTTTACAAATATAAGACATTTGTTACTGGTTGAAGCGACACTGGGGGGAGGACCGGAGTGGGGGAGCCCTGGAGACCCTTCAGAAGCAACCGGCGGCAAAATCATCCCAGGAAAGGAGAGGTCGCTTACTGAAGCCTGCCCTAGGGTAACCCAAGGGTGATTGCCCAGGTTAGATATTGTAAATAATAAGCTAATACTGCTGGAGGGATGATAGCTAATAGGACTTTGGTGTTTCCTGCAGATATAATCTTTACTGTTGTCTGTTTTACCATGTTTTAGGTATCTCTTAAATTGCAATCACAGTAAAAAATAAGAAAAATTATTAACCTGAAAAGTAAAAATAAGAAGTACTAACCAGCTAACTTTCACAAAATGTCTTTATTGTAAATATGTATTTTTGCACAACTGTTATGCAAGACTGTTCAAAAATGCTTTATTTTTCATTACATGCTGTATGCCTTCTGACAATAAAAAAATTTAAATGCAAAAATTAGGTATTGTTGCAGTGACCAGTAAAAATTTTAAAAGTTTGCCAGGCAGAAAGTGCCCTAAAACATTGCGTCTTGAACCCTATTTGGTGGCGGATAAGTCACGCAAGTCATCCGGCATTCAGGGATAAAATACAGCAGCGTGTGGACCATTATTAGCTCAAGGCAGCTCATCTATCAGGCCTTTTTTAATCGAATGTATCGCCCACTGTCAGTCCCTTCGGGATCCATCCCTCATTCATCTTAATAAAGGTGAGGTAATCTTCTCAGTGACAAAACCTCCTGCTGCACTGAAGGTCTTTCTGACAGGACACTTGAAGCGGGGCAGGACAGAAGTTCTATGGCAAATTTGGATAGCTCAGGCCACAGGGCAAGTGTGCACACCCAGTAGTCAAGGGGTTCATCGCTCCTCATAGTGTCGATATCTGCAGTTAAGGCGAGGTAGTCTGTTACCTGACGGTCGAGTCGTTCTCTGAGGGTGGACCCCGAAGGGCTGTGGCGATGCATAGGACGTAAAAAGCTCTGCATGTCCTCCATCAACAACACGTCTGTAAAGCGTCCTCTCCTTGCCGGCGTGGTCGTGGGAGGAGGAGGATTATGTTCACTTCTTCCGCTGTTAGATTTCCGTTGTGCTGTGACATCAGCCTTACTTTTTAATTTATTTTGGAAGTGCTGCATCCTTTCCGACTTGTGGTAATTCGGTAACATTTCAGGCACTTTCTGCTTATACCGGGGGTCTAGTAGCATGGACACCCAGTACAGGTCGTCCTCCTTCATCCTTTTTATACGAGGGTCCCTCAACAGGCACGACAGCATGAAAGACCCCATTTGCACAAGGTTGGATGCCGAGCTAGTCATGTCCCGTTCCTTGTCCTCAGTGATCTCACTGAAGGTATGTTCTTCCCCCCAGCCATGTACAACACCACGGGTACCAGATAGGTGACAACGAGCACCCTGGGATGCCTGTTGTGGTTGGTCTTCCTCCTCCTCCTCAAAGCCACATTCCTCCTCTGACTCCTCTTCCTCACAATCCTCGTCCAGCGTTGCCGCAGGTCCAGCAAGCGATGCTGATAAGGCTGTTTCTGGCGGTGATGGTGACCACAACTCTTCCTCTTCCTCTTCACGCTCATCTACGGCCTGATCCAGCACTCTTCGCAGGGCACGCTCCAGGAAGAAAACAAATGGTATGATGTCGCTGATGGTGCCCTCGGTGCAACTGACCAGGTTTGTCACCTCCTCAAAAGGACGCATAAGCCTACATAAGCCTGTCCAGTAACGTGGCAAAAAAATCCCCAGCTCCGCAGAGGCTGTCCTAGCACCCCGGTCATACAAATACTCGTTAACGGCCTTTTCTTGTTGGAGCAGGCGGTTGAACATTAGGAGTGTTGAATTCCAAAGTGTCGGGCTGTCTAAAATCAAGCGCCTCACTGGCATGTTGTTTCGTCGCTGGATATCTGTAAAGTGCGCTATGGCCATGTAGGAAAGCCTGAAATGGCCACTGCTTCAGGACGTCCTGTAAGCCTGTGTGCTTATGCACAAAGCGTTGTACAATCAGATTACACACATGTGCCATGCACGGCACATGTGTCAACTTGCCCAAATTCAATGCCGCCAACAAATTTCTTCCGTTGTCACAAACCACTTTGCCGATCTCCAGTTGGTGCGGAGTCAGCCACTAACCCACCTGTGCGTTCAGGGCAGACAGGAGTGCTGGTCCAGTGTGACTCTCTGCTTTCAGGGAAGTGAACCCAAAGACGGCGTGACACTGCCGTATCCGGGATGTGGAATAGTACCTGTGGAGCTGGGGGGGTGCCGTTGATGTGGAGCAAGACATAGCAGCAGCAGAAGAGGTCTCAGCCGAGGAGATTATGGAAGAGGATGGAGTAGGAGGAGTAGAGGAGGTGGCAGCAGGCCTGCCTGCAAGTCGTGGCGGTGTCACCAACTCCTCTGCAGAGCCACGTATTCCATGCTTGGCAGCCGTCACCAGGTTTACCCAATGCGCAAAGTAGGTGATATACCTGCCCTGACCATGCTTTGCAGACCAGGTATCAGTGGTCAGATGGACCCTTGCCCCAACACTGTGTGCCAGAGATGCCATTACTTCCTTTTGCACAATCGAGTACAGGTTGGGGATTGCCTTTTGTGCAAAGAAATTTTGGCCGGGTACCTTCCACTGCGGTGTCCCAATAGCTACAAATTTTTTGAACGCCTCAGACTCCACCAGCTTGTATGGTAAAAGCTGGTGGGCTAAGAGTTCATACAAGCCAGCTGTCAGGTGCCGGGCAAGGGGGTGACTTTGTGACATTGGCTTCTTACGCTCAAACATGTCCTTGACAGACACCTGACTGTGGGCAGATGAGCAGGGACTGCTCAGGGCGAGACACAGAGTGGCGGATGGTTGAGAGGGGGCAAGCAGGGCAGCAGTGGTTGACGTGGCTGAAGATGCTGGACCAGGAGGAAGATGGCGGCTTTGACTTTGTGTGCTGCTTGTACTCATGTGTTGATCCCATAGGCGTTTGTGATGTGACATCTGTGCCTTTGCAAATAAGTTGTACCTAGGTGGGTGTTGGACTTCCCACGACTCAATTTCTTTTCGCACAGGTTGCAAATGGCATTGCTGTTTTCACAGGCAGACACACCAAAAAATTGCCACACTGCTGAGCTCTGCAATGACGGCATTCTGGTGGTGGCAACAGCATACGTTGACTGGCATGCTGTCTGGCTGACCCCGGGTGCCAATGCATGCTGTCTGACTGTGCCACTAGCTACTTGCGACGACCTCCCCCTGCTTCCAACTCGTCTCCTCCTCCTCTCTGTCTCCCCATCTGAACTTTCCTCCTGTTCTTCTTCTCTTATAGCGGGCACCCATGTGACATCCACGGACGCATCGTCATCATCAACCGCTTCACTTGTATCTAACAACTCAACAAAGGAAGCAGCACCGGGTACAACATCATCATCATCAGACCGTACGTCCATGTGTGTAATGCTGCCTGACTGGGACATATCCCTGTTATCTACATCCTCTGGCACTAATGTTTGCGCATCACTCATTTCTCCCAACGGATGTGTAAATAACTCTGCTGACATATCAATTGAAGCGGCTGTGGTGCTAGTGTTGGTGATGGTGGCAGGCGGTCGAGTGGTAACTGGAGAGGTGCCCGAAGCTAAGCTGGAGGAGGATGGTGCGTCTAGGTTCCGAGCGGAAGCTGTAGAGGATTGGGTGTCCTGTGTTAGCCAGTCAACCATGTCCTCAGAACTTTTCAAGTTCAGGGTACGTTGCCTCTGAAAACTGGGCATTATTCTAGGGCCAAAGGGAATCACAGCACCACGACCACGACGGCCCCTGCGGGGTGGCCTGCCTCTGCCTGTCATTTTTTTTCCGATTAGTGGTACTATGAGTGCAAGCTACTGTGACACCAGATATGAGTGTCACTGTGCACTGGCAAAAGTTGGCAGAGTAGGCGCTGTAGGCCTCACACACACGCCTGTAGGCAGGCAACTGATATTCAATCGATTACAGTAAAAAAAGGGTTCTTTTATTTCACTGTACACTATGTTGCACCAGATATGAGTTTCACTGTGCACTGGCAAAAGTTGGCAGAGTAGGCGCTGTAGGCCTCACACACACGCCTGTAGGCAGGCAACTGATATTCAATCGATTACAGTAAAAAAAGGGTTCTTTTATTTCACTGTACACTATGTTGCACCAGATATGAGTTTCACTGTGCACTGGCAAAAGTTGGCAGAGTAGGCGCTGTAGGCCTCACACACGCCTGTAGGCAGGCAACTGATATTCAATTGATTACAGTAAAAAAGTGTTCTTTTATTTCACTGTACACTAGGTTGCACCAGATATGAGTGTCACTGTGCACTGGCAAAAGTTGGCAGAGTAGGCGCTGTAGGCCTCACACACACGCCTGTAGGCAGGCAATTGCTATTCAATCTATTACAGTCAAAAAAGTGTTGTTTTATTTCACTGAGCACAATATAAGCTGTGAGCCTCACACAGGCAGGCAACTGAAATTAGATTACAGGAAAAAAATGGTTGTTTTCAATGTATGGTACACCACCAGGTATGAGTAGTGAAAATAAGCACAATATAAGCTGTTAGGTGTTAGCCTGTCACACACACACGCTGACAGGCAGGCATATGCAATTAGTTTACACAGAAAAAAATTATAAAATAAAATAAATGATGTTCTAGCCCTAAAAAGGGCTTTTTTGGTTGCTGTCCTTGCAGCAGATATCAGATGAGTCCTTCAGGTCTGTAATGGAAGCTAAATACACAGCCTGGCTATGTATTTCCCTATTAAATCTCCAGCAGCTACACTATCTGTCCTCTCACAATGAATGCAGCTTCAGAATGATTCTAAAATGTATGCTGTCCTTCAGATGGAAGGCTCTGGAAGGGAGTGTATGCTGCTGATTGGATGGAATGTGTCTGCTGACTGTGAGGTGCAGGGTCAAAGTTTCCTCAGTGATAAAGTATAGGGGGTGAACCGAAAAGCACATGTGTTCGCCGTCCGCTGCGAACGCTAACATGCCAAAATCGCCGCGAACTGTCCGCAACATCTCTTTTTTTCAATCATTTTCAAAAGAGAACAAAATAAACAATTAGAGATCAATAACAGCATCTTAACTGAAAATGTCAAATGCATGTGCTTAGTGCTGTATATTAAAGAGATATTTAGTGTTCTTCATTGGGTGATATTTAGTGCTCTTCATTGTGTGTAAGAGCACAAGATTATTTGTTAAAGTGATCTATTTATTTTTTAAATTAAACTAAGAACAGTTAAAAATGTGCAGTCTTAGCTTTGTTTAAAAACACACTGCAGACTGCTCCATGATTTATAGCATCTGCCGGGAAAAGGGTGCGGTCGTTCCAAGCTCCGTGTGAACAGGAAGAATGATGGTTTAGCTCTGCTTTCAGGAAAGTAATCAGCCATCAGTTAACTACCAAGTACCATATTTGTGAGTTTCTATCTGACATTTGCCTGCACAGATGAATATGGGAAGGGTTAACCCTCTTTCTGACCTGCTCTAATTCTCATGTAAACAGAACTTAATTTATGATTTTTTCTGCAAAAAATTCTAAAAGTATTTCAATATGTTTTTAGGAGTACATTACAGTGGTGTGCTCCAAGTTGTGCTGAATTAAATGGCCCTTTAAATATTAAAGTAAATGGTGAATTGCAATACTAAATAAAACATTTTTAAGGATATTGGCAACTCAAACAAAATGAGGACCTAAGTCTGTGTAGTTCAAGAACAATTAAAATGGGTTATGGGATTTTGATATGGATTATTTATAATGGGAAATGTTTTATTAAGTAAAAAACTAAAACAATAGAGCTTTAAAAGTGTTAACTATTACTCGCAATTATTAATTATTGTGGGTAGACTTTATTTTGATTCAGCTAATTGAAATCAGTTATAGCTTCTAAAAGGCAAATCCAAAAAATTATACCATTGCAGCAACATTAGATATACCAGATCATTTAAAAAGAAAGTAAGAAGAATTTGTTTTTCAAAAAACATTTTCTCCATTGTCCAGTGCAGTTATTCAAAAGAGCTTATTGCAGATATCTTAATACAATGGTCCTTTAAAAGAAAATAAGAAAATAGGAAGAGTTAAATAACAGGCAAGAGGTTGACTGAATACATAAACTATGGTTTTAGATTTAGATTGTTTTTCTATTTTAGGTGAATATTTAGTAAACATATGTCCTAATTAGATATTGCATATAGAAAAAAATATATATTTATTTATTATAGTGTCAAATAACTTTATTATTTGCTACATTTAACCTGTATGGTCTGTATCTGGTTTCTTACTCTGATTCTGTAAATTCCATATCCATATTTACTTCCTTTGTATTGTTTAGTTGCAGTTTGTTCTTGTGCAGCTGTTTATTTACTCATTCTCTGCTTTTAAATAGCTATACATTGGCTACTGGAAATCAGTTTATTACTGTTCCATTTGCTTTGGAACATCCATCTTGTAAGACTCATTAAACTTAATTAACAAATTGGTAAAGTGTCAGTGATAATCTGTTAAAATTGTTTACAGTATTTTTTAAAATACATAAAACTCACTTCAGTTCTTAAAATAATCTAAATATCTGAAAAAAAATCAGCATTATAAATGCTACAAAGCATAAGTGCCATGTTGCTCTGCCCACCTGAAATTCATGGATTTAGTATAAATTAGTATAAATATATTCCTTTAAACTCATCTGTCTTTTCTGAAATGTGTAATAAATTAACCACATTAGCAGCTATGTACACCATAAGCATGAAAACGTATATCAAATAAATATCTTAAATTTATTAAACTTGTATCCTACATCCATCTCCTTTTACTCTCGCTCCTTCTTCTGATGGCTTGTAGACATATATCCCCTAACCTAGGCCCATCATTTATTTCTACCTGCTGTCAGCCACGCAGAGTCCCTAGTGCAGCAAATACCAAAAAACCCATCATTTTATACCCATCACTTGTCACAAACCTTGTCCTTCTCCTGTGCCCTATGCAATGCAAGGTCTGTTTGCAAAAAAAATTATCTTCATTCGTGACCTTTTAATTTCCAACTCGCTCAATATACTGGCTCACGCCATCTGACTCTGTCTCACCTGCTGCATATTCATATGGTGGCCTACACTTTAGACACATTTCCTAGACTTGGGAACAAGTAAGGTGGAGGTGTGGGCATACTACTATCCTCTTTTCACTGCATATCTCCGGTTCCCTCCCTCCAGTTCTCATCTTTTGAACTTCACACTATCCACATCTTCTCACCCACCTCTCTGCAAGTAGCTGTGATCTATTGCCCGCCGGGATCACCCTCTCAACTTCTGGATCACTTTGCCGCCTGGCTCCCTCACTGTCTCTCCTCCCAAGTACCTTCACTCATTCTTTGCAATTTCAACATAGCCACTGATACACTTTTCTCACTAACCACTGCAAAATGGGTTGTACTTACCTCTTCCCTTGGCCTATCACAATGGACAGATACCTCAGCTCACTGTGATACACACTCCATTGACCTTATTTTTACCAATCTCTGCACTATCTGCAACATTTTCATCTCTCCACTCCCTATATTTGACCACCACCTCCTAACCTGCAACCTTACCTCATCCTCTATCTACCACCCTTATTCAACCCCTGCTACCAGAACATGGAGAAACCTGCAAGCACTTGGGGGGAGGAGCTAGCCACTGAACAAGGCATATCTATGATTAATTGTTTTATTTAAAATACTTATTTGAGGACCAGAAGCTGTTATGGAATCTACAGGATCAAAACATACCTGGTCCTTAAGGAGGATAAACCAAGTGGCTGTGTTCCATGTGAAGAGTTGGAAAAGCAGCTGAGAGCTGAAGCTCAGGATCTGCCATTGCATTTCCTGTCTCACACTGGGTCTCTGGAGACTGTGGCTAAAGAGCATTCAGGACTTGGTGGAGTTGACAGATGCCCCAAAACCTGGATTTGTTACTACTTGTGCCATACTTCTTGGACATTCTCGCCAATATGATCAAATGCTCTAAGTAATTGTGAGAGCTGGAGGAAAAGGCATATCACTGAGCCTGACAATGCCCTATCTCAACCAAAACAGGGAAGGGCCTGTATGTTTTCTGAGGCTGGGCCCAGGGATAAGTGGAATTGTTGGGGGGATTGTGTGGCTCAAACCCTTTACAAACTAACCTGATAATAAAAGCTTTTATTCTCACAATAAACAAACTCTCCGCCTCAAAATACAGCCTAAACAGAACAAACTTCATTCCTGTTCTCAACCACTGACCTGAGAATGTCACGTTGGTGTAGTATTATAAAATAAAGGTAGTGTCAGGAGCATTTCAAGGTTGCTATAGCCAGTATACATTGGAACTATAAACTATACTATACTATCAGCCCCATTAAATTCCCCCAACGTGTAAAACCCTAACTCAGGCTGCAAGCTATTAAATTGGCCTCTTAAAGCTACCCGCAAAGAATCTGCGGGTTACAGGCAGAAAAACCCTACGGGATGTCGAAATCTGAACTTGCCTCAAATCCTTTGATCTGTCAAGCCCGTAACTGTTACGTTCGAAAATCACTATTAAATTGCAACAAGTTCCCAAAGACGCCCTGGTGTTCAAACCAGGCAAAAATATTATGTCCTCCAAATAGGACCTGCAAAGGGTTTGCAGACAATTTCTCAACACTGTAAAAGACAATATAAACACACCAGTGGACTTTAAAATATGGGAAAGCATTGAGAGGTATTACAATTACTTGCACAATAATCCCCAAATAAAAAATAGGCATTAAAAAAATATTTTATTTCAACATATGTTGGAATGGTCATGCATATGCCAATATGATAAGCCATGCTGCAACATGCATAAAGCAATTAAAGACACACTACCTGCTTAAAAACACAGAAACATGAAACTGATGCCATATTAACCGTTTCTCACTCACAGAGGCTCTAATGTGGACACTGGAATATATATATGATTGCATATACATCTCGCTCATCACATCTACACTGGAAAAACAAATAGTGGCCAAATGACAACGCCACATCACATATATCAAGTACCAGGGGAACATTTTATTATTTGTTGTTTAGTCCTTCAGTCATGTCTGACTCTCTGTGACCCTATGGACTGAAACCCATTTAGCTAGGTCTCTACCTGTGCTGTTCCACAAGATTTGCATGCCACAGATATCGGAGTGGGTTGCCAATTCCTTCTCTAGTGGACTGTGATTTGTCTGACCTCTCTGCTATCACTTGCCCACCTACAGTGGCCCTATATGGTATAGCTCATAGCTTCATTGAAGTACACAGAAGCCCCTTCACCGCCACAAAGCAGCAAGGCAGAAGGGGAACCGGGAAAAATACAAGCTCTGCTATGGATATCCTAGAAAGTTCCACACTATTACTGGTGGGCAAGTGCCACGATGTATACCCATTATCATTTGATGACTTCCCATTAAGTGTTTTGCTATCAATCAATTTACAATATCACCTGTCATATTACAATCAGGCCTTCTGGGGAATGTTGATACTCAACACTATCACAAATTGGACCTGTTATGTGTATTAACCTTTATTATTATATATTATATATAATATATTATGATATTGTATGATATTATTATTATTATTAGTAGCAGTATTATATGTATTATTCTATTGCATATTAACTAGTGCTAATTAGTTTACACATATAGGAATGTGACACAAATGGTATGTATGTGGATGTCCCATAACCACAACCATTGAACACACACTGACACAGTGAGAATGGTATAACAAAGCTTTATTTCATATACAGAGCACAATCCGCAATGGACAAGACTGTGCATTAATATCATGGGTGTGGTGTGGGCTGATACTGGAAGGGAAAGAGGCTGTGGGCAATTAAAGGACACCTAAAGGGTTAACTGTTAGACAACATCATATGGATAAATCATAGCATCTACTAGGCTCACATGTGGTCAGGACACCACAGTAGCCATAATCGGATGTGACATAGGAACATCACATAACACTCCATTTAATAGAAATAACCATTAATGTGCATACAGCAACCATATGGAGTCCATCTGCTAATTAAACAAATTCTAGAAATCATGGATCATGTGATACTAATCAATTACACACATAGTGTGTTTTCATACATTAATGATGATTCCCAAATAGATTATAGGAATCTGTAAAACAAAAAGAGGAGGCGTTAGAACAATCATAAGCTGTTATTATAGTACATTGTTTTTGCTCTGGACACTACAATAAACCAATTAACATGAACGTCATCTACGAGCAGTTATCACTATATTGATACTGTCCTGTTCAATCAGCGTTCCCAGAATACGGTATGTTGAGGATGTGTAATACAACAAGGCATGCTTCGCTGTGAACACAATCTTTCAGCAAAGAGTACTATCACTATCTACATGGAATAGTTGTGCCATGCTGATATCACATCTCACTAGTCAGACAGATTACACTGTTCACATTACCCCTAAACACATGCACATTGATCCTCATGTCAAATCAAGGAAATTATCCATTTTGTTTGTGGATGACATGACATACATTAATCCGCTTTTATATTGTTAACGGGATGAAATGCAACAAAAACGCATGTATAACTACTGGTTTGGATTAGCAGATCCTAATGGGAATGTGGAACTCTAAAGCCGGAACACTATTCATTATAATTGAAACTCACACCAGTCATGTTCATTAGTGAAGAGATATGTAGTTATATATTGCATTTCAGATCCCTCTGCAGTGGTGAATGACACTGATCAAATGCCTGTTAGGAACTGGGCTGAGTGTTCACTCACATGATGGTTTGGTACTGCTCAAAGATGAAGAACATGCCGTCATGGTCGTGAGATTTGGCTATTAACACCTACAGAGATAAGAACAAGATATCAATCATAACAATATTCCGATTAACTACAACACCTCATCTCAAGGTCAATCCACATTGAACATCAATTGTTGAAATGTTAAATGTAAACAGACATGTACACACTCTGTAGCCAGCCAATAGTATGTCAACATCTATACCAATCAGTAGTCAGTGAGGAGTGATCAAGAGGAGGACTTCATGGATGGTCCTAAGACCTCCTCTTACACAGCACTGGGCAGGAGGTGACGGCATTGGGGCTGGAGGTGTCGGCAACAGGGTCGGAGGCGTCGGCAGCAGGGCCGGAGGTGACAGCAGCAGGGCCTCAGGTGTCAGCAGGAGTGCCTTAGGTGTCGGCAGGAGGGCTGGGGTGTTAGGTCATGTTGGGGGAGCCCATTGTGTGGGTGGCCATGTTGGGGGAGCCCATTGTGTGGTAGTGGTTGTGGCCTGCCATGGCTGCAATGTTGTTGTAGCAGGTGGCAGCAGTGATGATGGCTAGGCCCAGGACATGGCCGGTGGAAGGGGCTGGGACAGCTGTGCTTGCCTGGATGATGCTGTTGATGGAGGAAGTGATTCCCACTCCTGATATGTGTGGATGGTCCCGGGCCCTCTGGAATGTCTTAGCGTTCTTCGTCAACCACTCACGCCCCCAGTGGAGCCTCCACCTGTCACTCTGTGGTCGTCCTTGTCCTCCTTGGTACTGAAATGGAAGAAAAAATATATTTGAGTTGCTTTCCCTACACAATTGACAGCTACACCTGTGATTGACTGTGGTGCTTGTGTAACACAGAAGAACCATGGCCTGCATAATGAGCATTGTGGATCATGGCTCGTATGAATATGTGTACCTCAGGTGCTGTGTTCCATGTGAATGTGCATCAGACACATGCTCTGCTTCATCTGATGTGCAGTGTGTGACACTGACCAATCTGTGACATGTTCCCAGCAATGGTTGTTAATATGTAGCTGAGACATGGTCCAGGTTAGGACAGTATATGACACGCACATGCAGTCCTACAGGCTCTGTATCCACATATGCCACAGTGCGCACACCCAGACATGTAGTCTCTTTTGAATGTCAAATCAATCTTGGTCTAATAGGAAATCGTACTCAAACCAAATGCAGGTATTGGCCAGACATTTCATTGATAAAAATTATGAAAAGGATATGTTTGCTACCAGGATTTACCTGGTTATTGATGCCCCATATATCTTTAGTCATAACTATAGGGCTTACAGTTATCTATGCGTGTGGGCAGGGGTGTAGGAGCCAGAATAATCCTAGGGGGATACAGCTCATTGTATACACCAGCCAGAGAAAAAGCTTAATTATACATACATACAAAAATCATGATATCTGCAGGGTATTTGTCCACTCCACCCCCAACCACCAGTTTACACACCACTGTGTGTGGAATGATATGATACTCACTTTGCATGATTCTTGGCAAACCCGTGTCCACCTGTCCTGGTAAGCCCACTACTGCTGCAGGCTCAATCCACTCCTTGAGGGCCTGCTCTCATCTACAATAAGTGATACTGGCTGGTGGCCCAACACCGGTTGCACGTGCAGCTCTTGCCTCCTCTGTCATCTTCCTCTTCATCTTCAGCCAACTGTCATCATATCTGTGTTTGATAGACGTTACATCCCTATTTGCAACCCCTAATGCCTCCAGGCCTCTGCCTTCTGGCTAGGCCTCACATCTCTCCCATCATGTATGATCCGATAGCGGGAACAGATTTCCCTGAGGAGGACATCCATCTCCTCTGGGCTATAATTGGAAGCTCTGTACTTTGTCACAGCCTTTTGCCATCCCAACTGTGCCTGGGGTTCCTGGCCTCCCTGTTTTCTCCCTTGGGCCATTCCCTCATTCCCACTACCTCCCCCTGGGATCAGGCCCCTGACCCTCTGGCCCTACTCCTTGTGTGCCACATCTGGGGGCACATCCCTCCCCCCTGCTGCTCTCCTCCATCTGATCTCCCTGACCTGGGTCTCCCTCTCTCCATACCTCTAGCTCTCCTCACTCTTCTCCTCTGCTGTTCCCCTCTCTCTCCTCCTCTCCTCTTTCTCCTCAGTTTTCTCCTCCCCTCCTCTACACTCCTATGATTTATGAAATAAAAATAAGGATAAATAAATATAATAAATATGTGGATGTGTATGTGGGTAAAACAAGAATGTGAGTAATATGTAATTGTATGAGGGGGTTAGGTGGGGGTATGGGGGGTGAAGATGTGCTGTGGCTATGTGTACATATTAATCTATTGTATGTGTGTAAATTATGTGATATCAGTAATTATGTGTGTTATAAATTAAGGGTTAATATTTATTAGAGGTCAAAATATCAAAAAACGTACTTAGCTACAGCACAGTCAATGATTTACGGTTTTCTCACCCTTTAAAACCCCTTCCTGCTGCGTCAATTGCTGTTCCCTGCTTTCTATTGGCTGTTCGCCCTGCATCGCACTACGTTATACTACGATTGGATACATCAGAATCCGCAATCTTCCTGAAACCATAAAAGATTTACCGCAGTATCTACTCAACCTCTGCAGATCTCTTTTTACCTAACCTGAAAGACAAATCATTCAGGATTGATAGGATACATAGAGCCTTAATGAACTGCCCTTCCTCTGGTGAGAGACCAAGAGATGTAATAGCAAAGTTTCACTATTACACGACCAAGGACCTCTTTATAAAAGTGGCAAGACCGGGCGTCCTAGAAGTTTAGAGGTCGCAACCAAGCATATATACAAACCTTTCACCATCCACTCTGTTTAAAAAAAGATTGTTGAAACCCCTCTTGGAAACTATTTTGGCCCAATGGATGAAGGCACCTCTTGGGGTATTTCAATACCTTACAATCCTGGACACCAGCAGTTGGCCCCTAGGCCCCAAAGATGCCCAAGACCACAACAACTATCACAGGACTGACAGTGTGAATTTGCAGGAGATCTCCTGTATCAAAGATCTGGATTGTATTCTCTTGCCTTAGGCCGTATGTAATACGACAACATGTTTTGGTAGCGTCCACTCTACTGCATTGTGGTCAATGTGAATACTACATCATTATGAGCAATCCAAATGTTTTATTTACTTCATACAAGGGACTTGTGGTCAAAATAACTTTTTATAATTGGAGTCATATTTATTCTCATTCCAGGAATTTAAATATTGTAATATTGTTACTTTTTGATACGTGTTTTCATAAAGTTGTGCCCCAGAGGTGTCATGTTTCAGACTTATACTTTAGGTGAGTCGCCATCATATCCTTTTTGTGGAATACCAGACGACTCACGATTTTTGATCAGAGGACAGCGTTAGGCTCTACTCTTTAGACTGTACTTTGTTGTTTTCCTTGTTTTTCTCCTCTATTGGTTTCATAAAGCACTATTTGCCCATTTGTAAGTTACTATTAAGATTTTAAAGAGTTATTTTTACTGGAGGACAGCTTTTTGTTCTCCACAAACAATTTTAATATTGAAGCTTAGTCTACAAGTTTTTGAAATGATATCAATTTCATATAAAGCTACCACTGTATCTGTTGGAATATTGCAAGTGTTGTATTTTCTGCTTGGATATGTTTCTAATACTTTGTATATTTTATTTTGTTTCCTCTTAGCCTTTCTTCTTTTTATTCCTCTTTCTCCTCGTTACCTACTTGTCCCCCCTCCCTCTCTTCTGGTGAAGATTTTTCCTGACATGGTGTAGACACCAACCTCTGGTATATCATCTTACTGGACCTGCTCGGCTACTTGAATCTTTAGACTGTACTCCCTTACTGTAGAAGTTGGTAAGTAATGGATCTCAAAATAGCTTCACATAATGCCCAAGGGTTAAAAGAACCAATAAAGCGAGGGATTGCCCTGGGAGAATATGTTGACATTGTGTAGATCCGAGAAACACATTTCAAAAAGAACGCAATCCCAAAATACTGGGGCAAACATTTTACTCAGGCCTATCACGCCACTGCTCCTGAAAATAAAGAGGGTTTCAATCCATATTCATAAAAGACTACATTTTTAACATATAGGTACCCATAAAGATTCTGATGGGCGATATGTCTTATTGCATGGTACCATTAACCAACGTAAGGTATCCTTATTAAATATAAATGCATTTATCTCTAGACAAGCAGCCTTCTTTCATAGAATCTAAGATTTAAGGACTGATTGACAACATTCCGCTTGGATCTTGGGGGGGTGGGGGGGATTGGATTTGGTTTTAGATCCTTCCAAAGAGAGATCAGGAATGGTTCCGATCCATGTAATCCCAGCAGCAACCAGGTCCCTCAAAGCTCTCCTTAAAAACCACTGTATGATAGACACCTAGAGAGAATTGCATTCAGATAAGAGAGATTACACTTATTATTCAGCAAGACATAGCACAAAATCGCGTATTGACTATGTTCTCATCCAACAACACCTAACCATGAACCTATCTGACATTGCAATCCTCCCTATCATCTCCTGGTCAGATCATGAACTAGTTTGTATTTCCCGGAAAGACCTACTCCCTAAGGTGCGTACACCCTTCTGGACACTAAACTCGGCTTCATCACATGACAAAATTCAAAAAGAATTAGTAAACTATTTTAAATCAAACAGTGGTGGTGAGGTAGACCAGGTGGGGGTATGGGCATCACACAAAGTGGTACTGAGAGGCACCTGTATTCAGCTAGAGGCTTTAGCTAAAAAAATAGAGCTCTCACATATCAAAGAATTGAATACTAAGATATCAAACCGCGAGAAATCCTTAAAACTTGAGGTCTCCCAAGACAAAGGCTGAAATTCACACGTGGAAACAAGAATAATGTGGGGTTCCGAGGGGGAATGTTGTAACTGTCTTACTGCGTACTCAGTCTACATTTTTTACAGTCGCCAACAAGCCTGTCAAAATGCTTGCCAAAACATTAAATCAGCAGAAAGCAAATTCAAATATACCTAAAATTATACTTGAAAAAGGATATCCTATCTTCCAATCAGGTGATATAGCGAATGCGTTTGAAAAATATTATGCTACATTATATTCGGCATCCCCCCAGTCAAATACACTTAAGCATAAAGATCATATTAATCCCTTCCTCTCTCAAATTCCCCTAAATTGACAAAGACATAATGGATTCCCTAGACTCCCCGATAACCATAGAAGAAATTAAAAATGCTATTAAAGAAACCAAACCCCACAAGGCCCCTGGTTGGATGCATTTACTAACTACTATTACAAACAATTTAAATATATCTTATCTCCCCACCTTTAACCATTGTTCAATGGCTTTCTTACTGGTCAACCAATGAGAGCTGAATTTCCAGAGGCTAAAGTTATTGTTTTACTTAAAGAAGGTAAAGACCCATCTTAATCCCTCAGCTACAGACCCATTTCCCTAATTAATAGCGACACCAAACAGTATTCCAAAATATTAGCAAAAATATTAGCCCAATTGTTGCCTATGTGGATCCTCCAAGACCAGGTGGGATTTATTCAAGGTAGAGAGGCCCCAAACAACACCAGACGTATTCTGAATCTTATGGTTGTAACTTCTGCAAATAAAATGATGCTGCTTTTGATCGGATAGATTGGGCTTACATTACCGAGATACTGTTACGTTTTAGTCTGAATGAGGGGCTTGTGGAAGTTATATTATTGTTGTATTCGGCACTGAAAGCCTTTGTAGCTTATCAGGGTTTCTGGTCTCTTTTTCCAATACACAGAGGAACAAGACAGGGCTGTTCCCTCTCCCCCTGCTGTTTACCCTATGCATAGAACCATTAGCAATTGCCCTAATGTGCATTGCCCTAATTGCCCCTACCATTAGCAATTGCACCAAAATGTGAAAGGAATCAGATTAACCAATAAGGAGTACACACTAAACCTTTTTGCTGGCGAGAACATGCTCACTGTTACTGAACCCCTAACAAGCCTTCCTAATGTGTTTAACATTTTATCACATTTTGTCAACATTTCAGGATTTAAGGTAAACTCTAGAAGCTTTAGTGACAGATAATTTTCTTTCAAATGGGGTCAACACAGTGTCAAATACCTGGGTATCAATATTCCCAAGCAATCCAGTTTACTATATAATGCTAACTATCCTGCAAGATATCAACGTTTGCTCCTCATATAAAATTTCCTGGATTGGAAAAATTCATGCAATTAAAATAAATGTACTTCCCGAACTCCTGTATATTTTTTGTGCAATCCCAGCAGCCGTTAGTATGAAGGACATGCAAAAACTCCAAAGGGCGGTCTCTCGTTTGGTTTGAGATCATAAAAAAACATGGGTAAACAAAACTACTATATTGGCTCATAAAAGTAAAGGGGGGTTAGCTCTTCCAGACCTAATACAATACTTTAAGCCTTCTAGATTGGCACAACTATCCAAAAGGTTCATTAAGGAACACCCACCAGTGTGGGTGGAGATGCTCTCAGAGTTCAGAACCTTTTAATCAGCCAGGTACTCTGAACAAGTCTCCATTTCAAAATCAATAATTCTCTGCTCCCTGGCAGTGGCTCAGTCTCTTACCCTTTTGAACCAGATGAACAAAATAGCTCCCTTGGTAGAGACAGGTTCCTGGATCACCCTTTTATGGCTACTATATAAAAAATATTGCAGTCAATAAAAACTCCATGTGGAATTGGCAAATAGGTAAAAATTTGACTATTGTAGCTGATGTACTTAGAACAAACCAAAAAAGGTCACCCATGTCATTTAGTGCACAGAATCAGTTAAAGAATAGCTTAATCTAGCACAAATTAACTCAAATGTTTCTAAAGTATCGCAAGTTAATAACTTGGCTAACAAAACCCATTTGAGAATTGCTATATTTATACTGCTGATGGCAATAAAAAATATTTCTATTATTTATGATTACTTGTTAGATCAGGCAACCCCATCTGGACTCCACCATCAATCCTCTTGGGGAAAAGAATTGGGCATTACTTTAGAAAAGGAGCAATGGAACAAAGTTGACAAAAATGCAGCGCAATCTTCCCTTAACGTAATCCTAAGGGAGAATTCCTACAAAACAATTTTGAGGTGGTACATGACTACAGCAAGGTTAAAACTATCACATCCATCCTCGTTGGGAAACTGCTTTATGGTGGCAGCTTTGAGGGAACACTTTATCATACTCTATGGGAGTGCCCAAAAATTACTCACATTTGGTCTGAAACGTTTGAAATTTAGAGAAATTATGGGGCAGTAGATTGCCTCAGAAACCAGAAGAGGCCTTATTAGGTTCTCATTACGGTGTTACCAAAGAGACCCAACTTTTCACTAACCAAATATTACTAGCAACAAGAATTACTATTGTTAAATCTTGGAAGAAGTCTATTCCCCTGTTTACAAAATTCCAAAAAATGGGCTTCCTGCTGGGATATGTGGGAGCTACGAATTGGTTGGTGTTAACACTTAGCAGGTTTCATTTCACGTGAGCAGGTGGAATAATAAAGCAATGCTTCAAACCGTCCCCCCCCCCCCCTTTTTTTTGATCTTTGTCTCTCTATTTTTTTTTATATTATTCTCTTTGATCTTTCTTCTCTTTAAGGCTAATTGGTTTTGGCATATTATATCCTATATTATGTTAAATGTACGTAACATTAACAAACAGATAAAAACAAAAAATGTTGGTAAAAGTGTGAGAACAAGCATTCCACGTTGACATTTGTATTTTCTTCAAGATGTTCTTGTTTCATAATATGCACATAACATGATGTTGTTCTTTCTTCCCTTTAATAAAAACAATAAAAAAAAAAGAAACCCACTTAACCTACAAGAATTTTTCAATGTGCATGTGAGGTATGGTGGCACAGTGGTCAGCATCTTGTTTTAAAGATTTTTTTTGATTGCTAAGTTATGGGATCAAATCCCCTGCCATCTACTTTTTTTTTTTTTTATTAAAACATGTATTCACAAGAAAGAATCTGAGCAAATGACGGAGAAATGTAAGTTTCTCTGGAAAGGTTTCTTTTTGTAAATAATAATGCAATATAATGATTGTATTGTAAAAATGTGTAAATATTTGTAAATAGTGTTTTATATTTAAATACATGGTAAAGATTCCCAAGAGCAGCTAAACTGCTGCATATGTTTCTGTGCTCTGAGGACTTTATTTGAAAAAAAGAATACACACTGTGACATATTATGCAATACTCTCTTTCTGATGCAACAAAGAAAAGCATTCTTTAACTTTGATTCATTTTATACAAAAAAAAGAGATATGTGGTACATTACACGTCTCATATAAATAAAAGTATTACTTGCGCTCGCCTATATATGTTACTAAGGTAATTCAAAGTGGATAAATATGTAGCATCAAAATACAAAACAATTCTTCTCATTCCTTTTCCCTATTAAAAATGTAAACTGTAAAATTGTCAATCACATTTTAATGTTCACATTTGAATGTCTAAAGCAAGTTAAAAAACCTGCTTCCAGCTCAGAGTTCCGAGAAAAACAGTTATTACACTGCATTCTGGGAAGTTGAGCTAGGACACACAAATATGCCCAAAAATGCCTTGTTCTTCATTCCCTAGCCATCATCAAACATGGCTTCCTTTAAGCTTATGCATGCCTTAATGCAAAGCCAAGGTTGGAATAAACACAGGCTGAGTATCCAATCCATGTACAGCTGTTTCAAGCTTACTGGCTATCATCAGCATGGAGCGGGATCTCAGCTTGTTCATATATAATATATGTTATTATATAAACATGTGATAATAAAAATTATTGAAACAAAATTACAAAACGATGTTCATAATAGCACAATAAAAAATATGAACTGGTTACGTCCTCAAATTGATAAAATATTGTCTTGGTTGTAATGGTTATAAATTCAGTTGAGTTAAAAATGTAGTAGATTACCCCTAGTGAGAAGGAATGGGAAAAGAAATGTAGTTTTTGGGTAGGAGGACAGATTAAATGTTTGTGAGCAACATGATAATTTTGATAAACTAATTCACTTTGCATATTTACAGCCTTATTAAATAGCGATTCTGTAAATTTAAAAGGGCTCTATTTAAGCACACAGCATATTTTGTTTACAGAAGTTTTTAGTTAGTGAACTTCTATCCAAAAGCAAGGTCTTCACTAACTAAAAACTTCTGTAAAAAAAATATGCTGTGTGCATATATAGAGTCCATTAGAATTTACCGAATCGCTATTTAATAAGGCTGTTAGTTTCAGAAGTGTTGGCGAAGAGATCTGACACTATGTTGGTGAGGGTTTGGCCATAGAGGAAAAAGACTTCCCATTTGGTGATACAGAATATCAGGAATACATGTTTTAGTTAAATTAAAAAGGTATTGAATATAGACATTACTTTTACTCCAGATACAGCTCTATATATAATGATTTTTTATATATTTGAGGTATTATATCTCATGCCACAAACTTTAGTTAAAAATCAATTGATGATATGTATTAATTGTAACTAAATATGGAATTGTGAAGAAATGGATACGTATGGAATTCCCCAGTTTGAAGGAAACAATAAATAATATAAAGTTATTGTTTAGTTGTTCATGTTGTGTTCAACTCTCTGTGATTCTATGAACACGCAGAATGGCAGGCACATCTGTCAACTACTACCCCTCTGAGATCTAACAAGTTTAGGTTCAATGCTTCATTGACCTTGTCTATCCATCTCTGCCGTCCTCTTCTTCTTGTGCCTTAAATTTTTCCCAGCATCAGTCTTCTGTAGAGAATCCTGTCTTCTTATTATATGGCCCAAATATTTGAGCTTCAGCCTCATGATCATACTTTCCAGTGAACAGTTAGGCTTGATTTCCTGTAGTATCGATTGATTGGATCTTCTTGCAGTTCAATGAATTTTATGCAGTTTTTCCAACACCACAATTCAAATGCAACAATTCTATGGCGCTCAGTTTTCTTTTTCGTCCAGATTTCACATCCATATGTTACTACTGGGAATACCATAGTTTCAACTATATGGACCTTTGTTGATAGTGATATTTCTTTACTTTTTAATAGCTTGGCCAGACTTCCCATAGCTTTACTCTCCAAAAGCAAATGTCTTTTAATTTCATGGCTGCAATCACCATCTGAATTGACCTTGGAGCCTATGAAAATAAAATCTGTCACTGCCTCCACTACTTCTCCATCTATTTGCAGTAACTGAGATTGATTTGCCGTGATCTTCATCTTTTTAATGTTGAGCAACAGGCCTGCTTTTGCACTTTCTTCTTTCACCTTCATCAGTAGGCACTTTAGTCTCTTCGTTTTCATCCCCGAGAGTAGTATCATCCGCGTATCTGAGGTTGTTGATATTTCTCCCAGCAATATTACTTCTGGCTTGGATTCATCCAGTCCGTGGCTTCTTGATCCACATACATATTCCTCAGGAGGCGATTGAGATGATCAGGTATTCCCATCTTTTTGAGAACTTGCCACATTTTGTTGTGATCCACACAGTCAAAGGCTTTAGGATAATGTATGAAGCAGAAGTAAATGGTTTTCTGGAACTCTCTTGCTTTCTATATTATCCAGCGGATATTGGCAAAATTACCTCTTGTGCTTCTGCAAAAAAAGTATACAGCAGAAAAAAGGGGTTTTCAAGATTTGTATTAATACTAATAAATATAAAGAAATATAGAATCCATAGTTTTTTGTGGATAAAAATAGGAGTTGTACTAACTAATAATTGGTATAAATAGGAATTAGATTCTGTAGGGGAGAAAAATGAGCTGGAGTAGTTATTGTGATTCAAATGTTTTTCAAAAGCTTTTCTTAAATGTCCACTAAAAGCAAAAAATAACAAAGGGTGTGCTCATTTCAACACAATAACAAATATAGACATTCCTTTTAATAACCACCTTATCATGTCATATTAAAATGGCTGACCTTGAACACAAGGGCACTCATTCAATTGCAATTTGGCCAATTGAATAGGGGTCTAAATAAGCACATAACATATTTTTTTTAAAATATGTTATGTGCTTATTTAGAGCACTATTCAATTAGCCAAATAGCAATTGAATGAGGGCCTAGCTGTGCAGTTTCCAGCAACCATTTCAGGCACTTTTCTGAGGCAACTACGTAGTGAGAAAAATGGATGGACACTGCCAGAAACAAATATGACCACTTTAAAAATATGTATTAACATAAAGTCAGAAAGAAAAACATATATTTAAAATAAAGATTATTTATTATCGTTTATTTGTAATGCGCCAGCATATTCCGTAGCAATATACATAAGTTAAGTTACAGGCAATGACAAGTTCAAGATTCACACATTGCAATGAATGGTGGGCCCTGTCTTTGAGCTTGGAATCCGGTGTTCATAGCGGTTTCCCTAAAGCACCGCGCAGGATTGAAACTCGCAGACTTACACTTACTGTGCTGAATCCTCGTGTTTCTATTTTCAATTCTCTAATGTGCACGTTCTTGCTGATGGTGTATGTTGTAACTATTATAATCTTTGTTACTGTAAACAAAATATATGGTAGTTTCAATGGATTTTAAGATAGTTTGAGCAATTTCTCAAATTATCTAATAGAAAAAAATATGGTGTAGAATGTCCCAATAGTGAACTAATTTTTACTCAAAAGGTTCAAACATCAATTCAGAAACCAATTTGCTGTGCATGCAACAGTAGAAGATGAGTGAACTTAGGATTTCAGTTTCCCAGATACAATATTATCTCCTATAAATGTGCTTAAGTATAGACTGCTAGCCCTGTACATATTTAATAGTAGTGAGTATAACTTTATCAAGCTATTCCAAATTATGAGTACAACGGATTAGTGAATCTACACATTGGACATCTCAAAGGATACAAGTGTCATGAATAAGCAGACACCTATGATAGGAAAGTTTCTGAGAATGTTGTTACAACACACAGAAGGCATCAAGATGACCTAAGTTTCTGGTACTATTTTGGAAATCAGGACTTTTAGTATACACTAACTCCGCTGTTCCATCTTAATAGGACATTGTTGCATAGGAGAGAGGGTACTTGATAATGTATCACTGTGTGTTTTATTTCAAATGAATCTCTCAAATCACTGATTTTGAATGGTTTATTGATCTGGGCGCTTGCTCCTGTCAGTAAATGAGCAGCAATGATGTATTAGTCGTGCCAATTCAATACAGAGATAATAATCTGCTCTGTGCACTACCTATTACTTTCAATAAAGCTTAAATATGTTATACTTAACATTTTTCATGCAAAACACGGCGTAATATTTAAAGAAAGCTATTTTAAATGCATTAAGAAATTAACTGAATTCCATGTGCCTTTAAATCCAAGACCACAAATATTACTAGTGTACTTAGTAACCCTTCTGTTCTACCTTGCAACTAGGACCTGCTGTGAGTCACACCTGCTTGTTAGGACTATATAAGCAGGCTCTTTTCACTCCTTCCTTTTTTGTTCATGGGTTCAGAACCATATGGTCATTTAATTTAGTCCTTGATTAATTCTGAACATCTGTCAGTCTGGCATATCTGGGACATCTGGCACTCTGATCATCCTTGCCTGTCTAATACTTCTGCCATTCAGTGTTCATGAACCTCTGCCAGTATGACTATCCTTAGCTACTGCTTCTGTCCATTCTGTGGCCAGGGAGAGTCCGTGTTTCATAATTATTTTAGTTACGCCAGACTGCAGCTCCTTTTGTAACTCTTGAGGGGCCTCCTCCTGCAGTTTTGGATGTTTTTCATCCCTCACCTTTTTATTTTTGGGTGCCCAGTGTCCTGGGGCAACAGAGCCAGGGACCTCCTCGTCAACCTGTTCCGGGCATTAGTCAAGCTGGCCATATATAAGTCCAGGAAGCAATGTTTTGCTGAGGAGGCCCCACTGTCACGCGAGGCCATGTTCCGGGTGCTGGTGCACTCCCTGTATCCGGGCAGAGTACCGCCTGGCTTTGTCCACTGGGAGGATTGATGATTTTACCTCCCAGTGGGCAAAAGATGGTGTACTTGGTATCCCCCCATTTGGATTCTTTTAAGCTCACTCTCCTCATTTTTTGTTTCATTTTACAGTTTTGGTTGACATATTCCTCCCCACCACTAGGGGGGATGTCAGTAACATCAGATTGGCCTTATAAAAAGCCCAAACAATGCCAAACCTCACTACAATAGACTACTTATGTCCATTAGTTGCCTTGCCATGATCCAAACCTATAGTCCTGACCTTACATTATGATCTTCTGACCAATCTGCTGTTTCTGATTTACACCACAAAGATCCTAAGTGCCTATTTTTGATCTCAGGCTCCATGTACTAACCTTAGCTTTACAAACTTGTCTACCTGCTGTTGTTATTCAAAATCCCAACAGTACAGCCTGAGCTAAGGGTCATCCTCATATCATCACTTGTATCTTGCCCAGAATAAAATATATATTTAACTTTATAATTATATTAGTGTAATAGTAATCATTAGTTTATTTAGTAATTCTTTTTTATTGAGGTGATGCTCCATCTTCACTTGGGTAAAACCATTAGCAATGTCCAGTTTGTTGAAATTGGATTTTGTTGTTAGTACATGTTTTAACCAGTAGATGGCAGCAAAATGTTATCATAAACTGACAAGATGATGTAATAAGTAGCTTATATTTGTAGTAGTGGATATTTAGAGCCTCATTTAATTAAAAGGCTGCATCTCGCGATATACAGGCCGTATGTCGGTCGGCTTGCTGCGGGCTGGCGGTCTGCTACAAATCCGGTGCTATTCAATTGAACAATCCCGCAAGTTAGGGGTCTAAAACCAAAACTGTAAATCATACAATCGTATGTAGCATTTCAGGGCGGGAACACAATTAATTAAGCAAGGCCGTAACTACCCATTTAGAAACAGCCAATAGAAAATGAGACCGTCATCATTAGGTCAGAAAAACATGGAGGTTACATGTCAATTAATTAGCGTTTGGAGGTCAGATATGCAATTGGACACACAAAACCCAAAACACACAAAACACAAAATAATAAAAATGAATGCCGATACTGTTCTAGTCCATGTGGGTGGCCTGATATGTATTAACTCATTGATTCCCAAGATCGATATAATCTCGAAATGAAACATAAAATAAAATGATTTTTGATTGCATTTTTGCAAGTTTGAGACTGTTGTGCAATTAATACTAATGTCTTTCATCACTTTCCCGTCATTTACTGTGCAGTATTGATTTTTTATTTACTTTTACAGTGCAACGATACAGTGTTTAACATCATTGCGTGTCCTCTCTAGCACTCGTAGGATTTTCTCCTACATTTGCTGCTTACGGGTGTGAAAACATTTGCCGGCTTGAGGAATTGTAGCAATTCAATTTGCGATTGTAACTCTTGCAGACGTGAAAGATCAAAGGTTTAGATGGAGTGTAAGTTACGGTTGTAACAACCACAAGGATTTTAAGACCAAAATACGTAGCACGTTTGCGGCTCACAAAAAAACGGCAATTGAATAGCAAAATAATTACAGCATCCATTACGGGCTCCAGTAACTTACAATTGCTCAATTGAATGAGGCTCATACACTACGTAGTGATGTCATAAGGATGGTGCATTTCTTGAAATAGTTAATTGTATTCCTGTCCCTTATTTTAAGTAATAACATAAATCCTGAAAACGGGACCTTCATGTGTTGGTATATGTGATAAATACAAATTGTCTACAAATCAGCTGCGCATTTTTTTCTGCATAATTTTAACACCCTTTGTCTAAAGGTTTTAGACAATCATTAGTTTCCTCAATTTCTGTCAAGAGGAAAATATATAAGCAGCTAATCATAAATCTAACATCTAAAACGCACTACAAATTAATATTTTACTCTACATAGTGACATAGATTTGATGGCAGAGAACAACCAAAGGGTCTATCTAGTCTGCAAATTCTGTCTTCCTAAAATCGTGGCTTAATTAAGTGTCTGAATAGCTTTACATTTGTCCTAGGAACGCTTAAATTGTTTAACCAAGTTGTAGCCTATCACTTTCACTATAAAGCTTTTTCACATTTACAGCAATGGTGTATTTAGGTTTTTTGCTGTCTTAGGCCTGCCTAACTGATCCCCACACACAGACACACACACACACACAGACACACACCTCCCATGATAATAATTACAGCAGAGTGACAATATTTCTTTTTTTTTTCTTTAAAATATATATGGGAATTATGTTTTTCTTTCATTTGATATATATATATATAAAAAAAAAAAATATATATATATATATATATATATATATATATATTCAGGAATACCCCGTTAAGCGCTGTACATGCATTCCTGCATGCAGGAGCACTATGTGAATCAGCATTAAATGGGGCATTTTAACGCCATAGCGCTGAAACAGCATTATGGCGGTGAAAAAACTGTTAAGCAGGGATTTTAAAAAATGTGAACGCGGTTTGGCGCCAAAAACACGAGATTTAGCACTAAGTGGGGAATTTGAAATGGAAACCGAATCAGTGCCATGCGGAGAAACGCAAAGCAGTGTATACCTGTATATAGTTTGCTAGTAATCATTTTTGTAAGGTGCTTTGGGAATAAGCACTATGCACTTTTGATTTAAAGCTTAAAGATAGGACCCTCCATTCTTTTTCAATGTGCTTATTGGTTTTTGCCAATCGGGACCCCCGCAGAATTTAAGATTTCCCACTGTGGGTCCTTTAAGAACCTGCGCTGCATTTCTATTTAACCCCATCACTCATGGGGCTCTATACAGACCCTCATGAGCCCCTAATTAACCTCATCAGTCCCACAAGGGTCTATACAGACCCTAATGGGACAATAATTTACCCTCACATTAACATTATAAGTGTCATGAGGATCCTCCAGGACCCTCATGACACTAAGTCTAAGCACTACCCCACACTACTCTGTTAGCCATCCCAATAAACTAATACATCTAAATTAACCCCTCTAACTAATTAACCCTATTTAACCTTCACCATACCTAATTAACCCTATAACTAACCAATTTACCCTATCTACACCTTGTTATCCATATCTAGTCCTATTTAACCCTAACTGCACCTATTTAACCCTAACTGTATCTAATAAACCCTAACTGTACCCAATAAACCCTAACTGCACCTATTTAACCCTAACTGTCCCTATTTAACCCTAACTGGACCTAGTTAACCCTAACTGGACCTAGTTAACCCCAACTGTACCAGTAAACCCCTATCCTATAGTTTTATTTTAGGTGTGTCAGAATGTCTGGACTTTGTTGGAGGGGCATTTCTGCCAGGTGAGTAGACTATTAATCAATTTTTATTAAAGGTTGTCATTATATGTGTATTGGGGGGCCTATCCAGGGACAGAAGACTGAAGACCAGGGCATCGCTGGACACCACTGGAGGAGCATATTGGCCAGGTCAGTGGTCTAATTTAATCCTTTTCTTCCAACAGGTTGTGATTCTTTTTTTATTTTCAGTAAGTCTGTTTTTTATTTTCAGTAATTCCTTTTTTTATTTTCTGTAGTGTTTATTTTTTTATTTTCAGCAGTTAGTGGTTTGTTATTTTTTGTAATTAGTGGAGTTTTTTTATTTTCTGTAATGTGTTTTTTTTATTTTTTGTACTTAGTGGGGTGTTAGGGTTTCTATCAGGGGGTAAGGTAGGTAGTGTAGAGGTTAAGAGGGTAGGTAGTGAAGGGGTTAATAGGGTAGGGTAGGGGGGTTAATAGGATAGGAGTTTACTGGGTGAATTTGTGGTTAACTAGGTCCAGTTAGGGTTAAATAGGTCCAGTTAGGGTTAACAAGGTCCAGTTAGAGTTAAATAGGACTAGATAGGGATAACTGGGTCTAGATAGGGTTAGTGGTTAGTGATAGGGTTAATGAGTGATAGAGTTAATTAGGTATGGTGAGGGTCAAATTGGGTTAATTAGTTAGAGGGGGTTTAGTTAGGGGGGTAATTGCTTCGAAGGGGGCAATTAGGTGGGTAAAGTTAGAGGGGGGTTAATTACTTAGAGTAGAGTTAATTAGTTAGAGGGGGTTAATTACTTAGAGGGGGTTCATTTAGATTTATTCATTTATTGGGGCGGCTATAGTGTAGTGTTGGGTAGTGCTTAGACCTAGTGTAATGAGACCTTCATGGCACTTATAGTGTTAATGTGAGGGTTAATTTTTGTCCCATAAGGGTCTGTATAGACCCTTGTAGGACTGATTGGGTTAATTAGGGGCTCATGGGGTTCTGTATACAGAACTATGAGTAATGCCATTAATTAGAATTGTAGCGTGGGTCCTTTAAGGACCTTTAAGGTCCTTTTAGGACATGCCCGGTGGATAATTTGAATTTTAAATGCTTGAAAAGGGTTAATGTAGGAACCTTCCAGGGGTCCCGTTGGGATCCCCGCTGCATGGGTAATGTAATGTTAGGTCTGTAAGTACCCCCCGCTGCAGGGGTTAAGCTTTTGTGTGCTGTGGGCCCTTCAAGGACCCCTGCAGCAAGGGGTTAATGTGGGGATCCTGCGGGGGACCCGATCGGGACCCCTGCATCATGGGGTTCATGTGGGGACCCTGCAGCAAGTTTTCACCCTCATTTTTCAAAGTCCTACAGGCTTCAAAGTCCTACGGGCTTGGAGGTTGGTTTCATTGATGTCATAAGAACGATCTCTGTTTCCATTGGTTATTTCTATAGCGGGGGTTACGGCATTGCTGTTCAAGCCCACATCTAACGGCATGGTTTCCGATTCTCGCGAACGGTGCCTAACTTGCGGGCCCGGCCAATTGAATAGCAGAGTAAAAGTAGAGCAACGGAAGCACGCAACTCAATCACAGAAAATTGTCTGGCTGCGGTGGATTTACGGTCCCGAATTGAATGAAGCTAATAATATTTTATTGAATGGTCTGGACAAACAAACTCTTTAACACTTTTGACTCATTATTGCAAGCTTCCATTTTACTTTATGGGGTGCTTTTTGCAGGATGGTATTTCATGTGCTTTTCAGTAATTCTAATAAAAGTAAAACGGTCCTTTAGCGTGTACATTGTAATATTTTATGCGAACACTAGATGGCGTCATTTTGTAAGGAAAAATTATTAATAAGAAAAATGTTGCCTTGGTATAGTGATCTATAGTTTATATAATTAGGTCCTCATTCAAATGCAATTTGGCCAATTGAATAGGGCTCTATATAAGCACACAGCATATTTGTTTACAAAAGTTTTTAGTTCGTGAAGACCTTGCTTTTGGATAGAAGTTCACTAACTAAAAACTTCTGTAAAAAAATATGCTGTGTGCTTATATAGAGCCCTATTCAATTGGCCAAATCGCATTTGAATGAGGCCCTAAGTCTGGGCCAGAATTTTTTAATTGTCACTGGAGAATATGCAGTAATCATTGCAGTAAGTTAGGTGGATAAAAGTGAAAGTATTTTGTAACTGGATGGGCAAAAAAGGTAACACGTGGATTTAGTGGGTGTCACTAGAGAGACGCAGGGGACCGCGGTGGCCACAGGGGACCCGCGGGGGCCACAGCAGACGGCAGAGGGAACAGCAGGCAACAGGGGCGCCGTGGAGGCCAATTGAGTGCCAAGGGGGTCGCAGAGGCCACAAGGGATCCACTGTGGCCACAGGGGGGCAACTAGAGAGCTGTGTGGGCCCCAGGGGGTTGCAGGGGTCAAAGGGGATCCGCAAATGGTCCGCTGGGGCCCCCCAGAGTCCAGGGGCCTTAGGGCCTTGCACCGGTCGGATCTGAGTTAATGCTTCTTAAGAGTTACGAATAGAACAAAGTCTAATATATGTTTGGCTAATTGACTTATCACCAGTGATAGCTTAGGACAATATTAAAATATTACTTTTGAAGTGCTAACGCCTCTGAAAGTTGTAGAATGTATTCTGCAGAGTAAGATGATAAAATTGGGCATAATATATTTTATGCTTTTATATTATTGTCATTTTAATATAAGTAAATCTGCAGCTCACGAAGACAATGTACCTGTAAGTACGGAGGTTGTCCTGTCTCATAGCAATTTGCAGCTTGCGACGTGAGATGGGTCACTGAAAGGCTAACTTGAAACACTGCACGTCAGAGCCTGTGTATTCATGAAGTGCATGAGCTACAAAGGTCAGATGCAAACAGATAAAAATTGTGTGATTTTATCTAGAAAAGCAGAGGTTTTGAGCACTTCTTAATAAAATAAAGTACATAAAAGTAAATAGATACACAGGTACATTACATCCCTAGTGAAATCAAGAAACTTTCCATGTTCTTTTAAGAAAACATTTGAAAACCACATGCTTAAAGACACAAGTGGCACTTAACATCTGTTTACAGATAATAAGGCATTTGCCAAAACACAAAGTCATAAAAGAAGGGAATGATGATAGGACAAAATGTAGACACAAATGTAATTAAATTTAATAAATGTACAATTACTTGCAGACTAAGGTCTCCATTCCATACCTCCCGGAATCTAAAAACACTCCCAAGTAATCACAATTTTAAATATAACCTATGAGAAATGCCATCCGAGTGCTTGTAATGTCCGAAATTTCTATAATTCCGGATGGCTGTCCTATAGATATTTTCAAAAATGCTATTGCAGCCTCCAGGTACCTTCAACCACCAGTAAAGTCAAAAAAATGCCTTTGTGAAGCCTGGATTGCTAAAAGTCCGTTAAGGAGCTACTATTGCCTGAAATAGGAACAAAGCAACAGGGACAACATACAGAAGATCATCATATAAACATTATAAAACATATATAGGCTAATATGATGTGTAAAGTCTGTAGACATGTTTAAGCATTATATATAATGAATAATACATGTCATTGTCACATATATAATCTACTAGGTAACCTTGACTCCATAACAGCACACAAGAGGTGTGGAAATAAGGAGGCGGTGTAATTCATGGCCTATAAAAAGCACATCCACACTAAAGACATGCAGAGACACCTATATGAGGTCCAACCTGATTCCCAGGCCCAGCACTAGCAGTGATATGATGGTGAGGTGGGAGGAAGCCTGTGTTATGCAGTGATATGATAGAGGAATAATACATTAACAAACATGCCAGTAGATTCCAAGCCATCCATAATTACAGCACAAATACATTTCTGTGTTTTCCTCTGAATCACATTTTTGACTGCTTTGAATACATGTTGTTTTTATATAGTTATATATATATATAGTAACAAGGTGAACAATGGGACATGTCTAGCAGCATAAACCCTTATGTAGTATATCTTGCTCCCTTTGCTCCATCTTATTCCTACTGTCTCCCTCCCTCTAGCCTCTAATATCATCTCTTTCTCCCTCTCTCCTTATCCCACTCGCTAGTCCTTTTTCTCTACCTTTCTTTCCCTTCCCCTTATCTCTTACTCAATTCTAATTTTTCCCCCTCCCTTCTCTGTTTCTTGTCTCTTTCTGTTTCGTCTGTTGTCTTTTGTTCTCTCCATTCTCTATCTCTCCCTTGTCTGTCTATTTCTTTCTTCTTTGTCTTGCTTGTTACCTTAAACATAGAAACATTGATTTGATGGCATATAACTAAAAAGGACCATCTAGCTTGCCCATTCTATCAACCCAAAAGTTTAGTTAATCCCTAAGGTGGTATCATGCTTATTACAGGGAGGCTTCACTTAGTTAACTGTCTTTGGCTCTTCTATTTCCACAGGAAGGTTATTCCAGTTATCTATTAAACTGTCTGTAAAGTACTACTTTATTTTCTTTTACTCTCCCCATTCCTACCCTTCTCTATGTACTGTCCATTTCTCTCTCTCTCTCTCTCTCTCTCTCTCTCTCTCTCTCTCTCTCTCTTCCTTATGTTATCTCTGCTCTCCTCGGATTCTCAGCACATTATAATTTCCTTTCTATTATACTAGTTTATGCATTTATGTCCTTTCACTGTACCAACATTGCCTACGTTACATGCCTATTTCACACAGTAATAACTTTCATTAAGTTGAGTTAAGATTACTCAAAATATGAAAGAAATAGTTCAAAGAAAAATCAAAAAAAGTATATAATCAAAAAAAAAAGAATATGAACAAAGATATAATAATATATAATAATTTAAGTTTAGACAATAGTAATATTTGGCACTACTGATGATCAGCAGTAACAACTGTCTGTTGCTAGGTATCCTGGTTTTTGCATAATCCAACCTGTTGTATGCTTAAAGCTGTGTAATACAGCAAGCATATGCCTAAAAGGAGCCCCAACCCAGCCTCCCCAGCCCAGGTTCCCCAGCCCAGCTTCCTCAGCCCAGACTCGCTCCTTGGTGCCTCCCTACCTGGAGTGATGTGTCTGAGCACAGGCTGCAAGGGCCTCAGCCAATCAGAGGCCCCTAAATGGTGAGGGAGAGCGGTAGGGCAGCAAAGAGGCAGGTGGCACAGAGAGGCTGCTAGTCAGTCAGCAGCACTGTGCCTCACTAGCAGCGTGGGCCCTGGTGAAAGGCACCACTGGCACCACCTCTATCTTCACCCCTGTATGACACCTTACATTAATAATAATAAAGTAAAACACATTTTTCAAGAAAATTAAATAAGCCATTTATTAATTAATATAATGTCATCTGATTCTCCAAGGTGATTAAGAGAAGGGCACAAGTGAACTGAATGAGTGCTGCACTCATGGGGCCTCATTCAATTGCAATTTTGCCAATTGAATAGGGCACTATATAAGCACATAGCATATTTTTTTACAGAAGTTTTTAGTTAGTGAAGACCTTGCTTTTGGATAGAAGTTCACTAACTAAAAACTTCTGTAAAAAAAAGTATGCTATGTGCTTATATAGTGCCCTATTCAATTTGCCAAATCACAATTGAATGAGGCCCATGGACTGGTTCTAATTTAATTTCAAAATATAGAATCTCAGATAGAATATTGTAAATATCACACCATCAATTAAAGAGTTTTGGATAATCCCAAAGAGTATAAAAAGATGTACTTTATTTGTCACAATATCTAAAACATTTAATAGCGGTAGATGGAAGTATCTTATTTAATTTTGATGGTACTATGTAAGTATATATATTTTTAATTTCTTTATATCCACCAACCAATTGGTGTGGTCATGTGGCACAACAACATATGGACATATGTAATTTTGTAAAATTATACAGGTTTCCTAATTTGTTTCCACATTATGAGAGCTTAGTTTAGGGAATGGATTACACATGTCTCCCATTTTAATGTACTTATTAGAGTTCCATAATAAATCACTCATATTTTCAGCTAAGTATTCTATATTATTGTCCATATTAGTGCTTGTGCTCCAGAATGGAACAAAAAGAAATTGTGCCAGTCTGGCAGATCAATAACGAAGTGCTAAAATGTATGTTTACTCATTACTTTATTGGGTTTCTGGGGAAATTATTATTCCACACAGATTTATAAATTGCATCTTGAAACTGTTAACTCTACTGAATGAACAATGATAGGTAAAATTCTAAAAAATATAATATTTTAGACAGGATTGTCAAAATATGGCCTAACTAGGATAGTTGGTATCTTAACCATTCTTCCATCAGAGGTTTCACTTTTCTGACGGAAGAATGGTCAAGATACCAAATATCAAGAATGGTCAAGATATGAAATATCCTGAGAAATTTGTCTTTTAAAGACTATTAGATGTAGATATTAGATGTAAGGGTAATCCTTAAGTAGGGTAATTAATCTTTGTGATAATTATTTAGTTTTAAGATGATTAGATATATGCATCGCTTAGAAATTTCAGGATTGATAATAAGTCCTTCATTTAGGAAAAAGATGTTAGCATAGCAAAAGGTTCAAAAATTATATAAGGATTCCTGAGTGTAAGAAGCATATCATCAGTAAACTTTTGTAATGTTTATCTCCTATATCAGTTTCTGTAATGTCAGGGTTATTTGTGATTGCTGCAGCTAATGGCTGCAACCCTGTCTATGTAACTATTTTAATGAAGTTTAATTTAAAGATATTGTTTCTACCCCTATAAAATGTAACAAAATCTCCAGTTACTATGATTTTCTTAAATCTTAATTACATTTTTCTTCTGGGTTTAAATTAATGATATTAGAATAAATAATTGAAATAATACTTTTTTTTAAGAGGAGAAAATAGACAAAGTATTACCAGTTGTGTTAAATGGAGATATTATGTTGACAGTTTGAAAAGATACTATAAAAAAATGTAATTTATGGATAATGAAACATTTTATTGGGCGAAGTAGATTGTAAATCACCAAAATCTATTATTAATTAGGGGCTCAAGGGGCTCTGTATACAGCCCCATGAGTAATGGCGTTAAATAGAATTGTAGCGTGGGTTCTTTAAGGACCTTTAAGGACCTTTAAGGTCCTTTAAGGACATGCCCGGTGGATAATTTGAATTTTAAATGCTTGGAAAGGGTTAATGTAGGGGCCTTCCAGGGGTCCCGTTGGGATCCCCGCTGCATGGGTAATGTTAATGTTAGGTCTGTAAGTACCCCCCGCTGCAGGGGTTAAGCTTTTGTGTGCTGTGGGCCCTTCAAGGACCCCTGCACCAAGGGGTTAATGTGAGGATCCTGCGGGGGACCCGATCGGGACCCCTGCATCATGGGGTTCATATGGCGACCCAGCTGGGGTCCCGATTGGAACCCCTGCTTCATGTGGTTCATGTGGGGACCCTGCAGCAAGGTTTCATCCTCATTTTTCAAAGGCCTACGGGCTTCAAAGTCCTACGGGCTTGGAGGTTGGTTTCATTGATGTCATAATAACGATCTCTGTTTCCATTGGTTGTTTCTATAGCGGGGGTTACGGCATTGCTGTTCAAGCCCACATCTAACGGCATGGTTTCCGATTCTCGCAAACGGTGCCTAACTTGCGGGCCCGGCCAATTGAATAGCAGAGTAAAAGTAGAGCAACAGGAGCACGCAACTCAATCACAGAAAATTGTCTGGCTGCGATGGATTTACGGTCCCGAATTGAATGAGGCTAATAATATTTTATTGAATGGTCTGCACTATTAAACTCTTTAACACTTTTGACTATTATTGCAGTTATTCATTATTGCAAGCTTCCATTTTACTTTATGGGGTGCTTTTTGCAGGATGGTATTTCATGTGCTTTTCAGTAATTCTAATAAAAGTAAAACGGATGTATCGATCATTTCATGATCTGCACTGATTAATTTGTTGAGGGATAACATTTTTTTTTCTTTTGCTCACTACACAGAGCAGAAGCTGCAGGTCTGGGAGTGGGCAGTGCAAATACAGACACATGCAAATACAGACTTTACTTTATTGAATTCTCAGTGAAAATGCTCATATACGCAAAAAGGATTTCAGCATGTTTTTAAGATATCTTTACAGTGGTGTGCTCCAATTTGTTCTAAATTAAGTGGACATTTAGGGATGTTTTTTCATAGCTTGTATTAGTTTGCTTTTTTATGCGTGTATAATTTCTTAGACGTGTATACTTTTTTAATTAAAGTGATGTGGTCATGACATTTTAGGTTATTATAGTGTGTTTATTTAAGTCTGCAATATTATATCTGCTCAAGGTTCTACCTGAATAATGTATTGTGATCACAAATATGACATTGTTTTCCAGACTACTTTGGAAATTTAAATACAATTTCCAAGTAGCAAATACTACATAAATCATTGTTAATTAACTTTATTTATGCAAAATCACGCCACTCTAAAACCAAAGGACTCCTATATGGCAATACCAATCTATAGTGGCACATAAAAAGTAATAGTGAAAGAGTAGACCTATGACCCTCGAAGGGCCCTCCTATCTGGAAGGTTCATTAGTTGATGCCCCAAAGCTGGCTAATAGATTCTATACTAGATAGAATGAAAAAGAAATGGTCATTGGACATATGGAAATATCCTAATAAAGAGTCAAAATTGCCCCAAGATCTCAAAGTCCCAACTCACATCCAGATGCTCAATGTGAATACTTCTGTACTCAATAAAAAAAAATAATCAGGAGACAGAGTACTAATAGATAACTGTTTGCTTCCTACTCGGAAGTTATATGTGTAAAAATTGGTGTCAAGCACCCAGTAAATTAATTTGTTATTTCATTGTTTATTTTCAAATAAAACACTAACTATTTGATTAGATCATCACTTAGATTTTCAGTACCATATGCCCTTGTCCGATATTATAATAAACTAACAAAAGCTTCAATGTACAGTAATTAACCTTTTTGTTTATGAACCCTCACCTCAGTCAACCACTAATCCTGTTTTGATAATTGTATGAGGGGATTTAAATATGAAAATACACAGTATTAAACAATCTCAGAAAATGAGGCTCAAAAAATGGTGGCGGCTATTTTTAAAGGATTCAAATCAGCAATTACCCTCAACAACAAATATTCTTGTCAAGAGAGATCATAGCAGCAGAAAACAAACCATCTCAGCTATTCTGCACTGTGGAAAAATGTGCAAAAAAGTCTATAAAATAGCATAACATTGTTCAAGTCAAAATGCAACATGTTCTTAATTTAGAAGCTGTTTTAAATCTTTGGCCAGACATTCAAATATTAGGTGTGGGCCTTGATCAAATCCACATTTTTTGTCTGAAAACAGTCAGTGTAAAGCACCTGGAACTCCCAGTGTCTCCCAACATTAGTTCATTCCATTGCATCCTCACAACTAGGGGATTACCGGATTACCAGAGCTATTCCACTTGTAAAGCATGCTGTGCCCAGGTTATTAACAACCTATCCCAATTTATATCACATAACTGTTCTCTACATTAACTTCCTATGATATTATAGCATTGTTTGCCAATCCATGAAGCTCTGCTTTATTAATAACTCCTTACGAAGGAGTATAACAGCTTAAGGCAATATTATTTACACATTTGTATGTAGCCTAACCAGGCTGAAAAGTCCCTTTAACTGTACAGTAACTAGTATTTTAAATGGTCTTAGCAATATAAAAATATTGCAGCTGGTAACTCATTTAACTAACTCCTTTAGATACCAGCAGCAATGTTTTTGTACAGTATTTAATTAATTTACTCTACCACTACAAGTGGGTTAAGTCTGCCTCTAATATTTATGGTGTGATATAGGCATGTCTTAATATTATAGGCATGTTACAATGTTAATCTAAGCATTTTCTATTATTTCTTAAAAGGTATATTTAAGTTTTATGGATTATGAATGCATCTGATAAAAGAGAATCAGTAGTGCATGAAAACATTTTTTGCATGAAAAAATACCAAAATAAACATTGACAAACTCACCCTGATATTTGCTAAATTTCTTGAGTTTGCAAGCAGTTGATGAGTTTTGGCCAATTTCAGGCAGTTTGTGCGCCAAAGAATCATGGGATGTAAAGTCCTGTTTTTATCCGGGAACAGGAAGTAAGGAGGGGCCCAGAGACTACTGTCTGGATCTCTGCATTGAGCTGCTGCTGGCTTGAAGGTTAGTAAAGAGTTAAAATGTGTACCAAATGCAGTGTTTCTATTGGTAGGTACACTCTGCCTATGTAAGCAGTTCTGGGGTGTGGAAAACAAGTTTTATTTTTAAATAAAATAAGTCTGTATCGCTTTAGAATTATTCACTGTAATGTATGTTTCTGATATAAGAAGCATGTGTTAGATTAGATAAAGGTAAAAATAGGGAAACTTAGATATAGCTTTAAGCCTCTTATGTTCTGAGACAATAGCAGACAGACCCCTAATAACACTGGTCAACAGCATAAATACCTTGGTGATGAAATCAATCAATTTGTTTAATCTTGTGTTGAATAAGAAAGTTAAATGATTTTTAGTTCTAGTTTTTATGATACAGTAAGTTTCACTTAATAAGGCAATTTTTTTCAAACATTGGGTATTTTTTCAGGTATAATTATTAAGGCAACCCTGCAAGAATTTCTTACCATGAGATTAATAATATGAAATCTATCAATATTGAGAACAAACCTGTAGAGTGGAGATCGTCATCGACTTTTCAAAGCTAAGTTTAAATACAGTGTTACTGTATAATAGGAATGAACTACCAACAATTCCTGTAGAAATGCTGTTCATGTGAAGGAGTCTTAATTCAACATGATGCTTCTTCTTGATTCAATTAACTACAAGGACTTCCATAGGAACCTGAAATGTTAGAAATATGAACCAAGGCAAATTGGACACAGTCAAAGATGAGATGACAAGATTAAACATTGGTATCTTAAATGGGCTGGACTGGGATATTTCATATGAAATAACCACCAGAACTTCTACTGTGGTTAAGAATCCTGCAGAAGAAATGGAGTAGCCCTCATAATCAATCAAAGGGTGGCCAAAGAGGTACTCGGTTAAAACCCCCAAAAATTACAGATTTTTTTCAATTCAAATTCAAGGCAAGCCATTTAACATTACAGTGGTCCAAGTCTATGCTCCAACCATGGATGCTGAAGAGGCAGAAGTTGTCTAATTCTATGAGGATATTCTACACCACATAGATAACCACTAACACCAAGAAAAGATGTTACTCTCATCAAGGGAGAATTAGAATGCTAAAGTAGGGAACCAAAAGATACCTGGAATAATGGGCATGTTTGAGAACAAAATGAAGCAGTAGATTTCTGTCAAGATACTTCTCTGGTCATAGCATACACTATCTTCCAACACCATCAGAGACTCGTGGACATTACTAGATTAAAAAAAATAGCAATACTTTGTAGCCAAAATGGAGTAGCTCTATACAGTCAGCAAAAATAAAGACCTGGAGATGACTGAGGATCAGATCATGAGCTTCTTATTGCAAAGTTATCATCAGACCAAACAGATACAAAGTAAATAATATCAACAGGGATATGCAGTGATGGTACATAATAGAATGAAGGGACTAGACATTGTAGAAAGAACGTCTGAAGAATTTAGGACAGAAGTGTGTGACATTGTCCAGAAAACAGCAACATAAAATATACCCAAAAGAAAGAAAACTAAAAAGGAAATAAAATGGCAATCTGATGAGGCTTTGAAAGTAGCTCAGAAAAAAAGAAAGTTAAAGGTAGTGGAGATAGGAAAAGATTTGTCCAACTGAATGCAGAATTCCAGAGGATAACAAGGCTACAGGAGTTGATGAAATCCAAACTGCTCAAAATCCTAAAAGATGATGTGAAAGTGTTGCTTGCATTATGCCAACGAATTTGGAAAACTCAACAACGACCAGAAGAATGGAAAAGGTCAGTCAATATCCAAATCCCCCAAAAAAGGCAGGGCCAAAGAGTGCTCCAATTATCAAACAATTACACTAATTTTACATGCCAGCAGGGTATTGCTTAAGATCCTGCAAGCTTGGCTCCAACTATATGTGGACTGAGAACTACCAGCAGAGTTTCCCAGAGGCAGGGGCACAAGAGATCAAATTGCCAATGTCCCCTGGATAATGGAGACATTATAAAATGTGGCATGTTCTGAAAGAGATGGGTATACTAGACCATCTCATCTGCCTCCTGAGGAATCTGTAAATGGACAAAGAAGCCATGGTTATAACCAAACATGGAACAGAATGGTTCAAGATCGTGAAATCAAGCATGAAAGTAGAAGATCTTTACATCTAGGGAGGAAAGCTATGGCAAGTCTAGATAATATTTTAATTATCAACAAAGGTACTATTGGTGGTAACAGATGGGAGAGCTGGACCACAAAGAAAACTGAGCACTGTAGAACTGACACTTTTTTAAATTGTAGGGTTAGAGAAAATTTCCCCTTGGACGGCAAGAAGATCCAACCAATCAATACTACAAGGAATTAGGCAAAATTGTTCACTGGAAAGTAAGATCATGAGGCTAAAGCTCAAATATGAGAAGACATAATTCCCTATAGAAGACTCTGATGCTGTGAAAGATTGAAGGCACAGGAAGAAGGGGACAGCAGAGGATAGATTAGTTCTTGAGGCAATGTGCATGAGCTTGACTGGTCTCAGAGGGGCAGTGGCTGGCAGATGTGCCTGGTGTGCTGTGGTCCATAAGGTCACAGAGAGTCAGACACAACTGAATGACTAAACAACAGCAACCAGTGATGCAACTGTGGGGATATAATAGTAATTGGCGTCTTGCTGAGAATACAACAGAAATACAATACAGGATAGAAGAGCATAGTTTCCCCTATGAAAGAAAACACTGAAATATCAATATTCAGGAACTAAAAGTATACAATACAGCCTGAAAAGGGTTTTGTTACCACCAGTGCATTTAAAGTTGTAAAGGTGATGAACCAAGATGGACTAACTTTCAATTACCTCAAAGAAAAAAAAAAACAAGACTGACTGAGGCCAAAATAAAGGAATGCGATTTTGTTCTCCCACAGATATGTGAACTTCTCAAAGATGAACATTTTGAGCAAATCTCTCATGGTTATGGGGAATAATTTAAACTTGTACCTGTGATTTTTTTTATGGGAAATAGCAGAGCAGATGACAATAAGTAATGTGTAAGTAAACTTCTCTTAGCCTACCAGATATTAGGCTCTGTGGCCCCTGCAGGCCCCCGCAGCTCACCTGAGGCACCTGTGTCCCTCCAGTGCCCCCCGCTGGTCCTCGATGGCCACCTGTGGCCCCCGCAGCCCTCCCATGGCCCCCACGGGTCCTCAATGGCCACCGCAGGTCCTCTGTGTCCCCGCGGATCCTCTGTGCCACCCCATGGGTCCTGCAGTCCCTGTGTTCCCCACATGTCCCCTGTGGCCCCCACAGGCCCCTGTACCCCCTGGTGTCCCTGTAGACCCAGTGGGCCCCTGTAGCCCAACGGCACTGTGGTCCCTACAGACATCCGGTGGGACCCAGTGGCTTCCAGTGGTCCCAACGGCCCCTTATGGCCCTGCAGACCTCCTGTTTATTCCCAGTAGCCCCTGCGACTCCTTATGGCCCTCTGTGCCCCCCCCCCCCCACAGGCCCCAAGGGGCCCCTGTGGCCCCTGCAGCCCCTCCCCAAACCCCTATATATAGAAGCGGACCCACATATATCTGTATATATGTATGTATATATATATATATATATATATATATATATATATATTTATTGTTTATATATTTTATATATGTACTGTGTGAGTTGATGTTAGAGGGGGTTCGGGAAGTGCACCAGGGCCCCCATGCACTAGCTCCGCCACTGGCTGTAACATTGAAGATCTACTTTCTACACTCTCACTTGAACTTTTTCTGAGCTAACTATGGTGCAGTTAGTGATAAACACAATCACCATTTTAGATCTTGGCGATTTAAAAACACATATGAAGGAAAATTAAAATCTACTATGACTACTGCTGAACTGTGTTGAGAGATGCCCCAAATGTAGAGTACAAGATCCAGGCAATAAACAAAATATACTGTCTAATGCAATATGTGGACATATTTTTTTCTCTGCAAAATATTTATGTTATTTATCATTGTTGAAAATGATTATAAAAAAATGTAAAATAATTATTTTTACTTGTTTGAATAACATTTATAGCAAAATTCGGCTTTAGAATTTGCATTTAACTACTGAATTATAATATATGTAATACAATCTCATTACTGGAGCTAATTAATTTTTTAAGTCATTTTTGTAATTACATTATTGAAAAAGATAGGTAAAACATACAATTATCAAAGAAATAAAACAATTTGTGAACTTTGACTAGTGCAATGTGCAGTTTTTAACTTAAACCAGAATTATACTGGAATATGATAAATCAAATGACTAACAAGAACTAATGGCAATATTCACTAATGCACAAAGGCATTCTATATTTTAGTATATATTCTTATCATTAAGTAAGTAGAAGATGAGATTTTTCAGGATATGATTGTTACTTTTTTTAAATGTTATAATATGCAAAATATAGATAAGGTAAGCTGTGTAGATCTAATGTAGGAATGATTAAGAATATGATTTTTCATTGTTTTTAGTAATTTTTTTACACATATTGAATATATTCATGGTTTCTGTGTCATTCGTTTTCCCATCAATTATATTTCATTTATTCTGATGCTTTAATTATCTAGGTCTATTTTTTCACTAATTGGGGGAAATTCACTTATCCATTACAGGTGGTTGCATGGGTTGCAGTGTGCCACAATTACCTATGATGCAGCATAAAAGAACAGAAGTCCCCTAGACAATTTTAGTTACCAGGGGGGCCCAGAGCCCATTTTCCACACCTACTTGTATGGTGGGGTGGGGGAGGATTATCACTGACAAATTGTCTAACTTATAAATTGTCATGGGGTCCCTTTGGACACCCATGGGCAATAACGCCTAATCTAACATTATAGGAGAAAAAAAACATTACATGCAAATGTACAATTAAACTAAAAAACATTATTAAAATAATAATATGGAAATTAATACATCCTTGATCACATCTCAATCTTCATCCCTGGTAAGCAGGCATTTCAACTTTAAGACATCTCGATTGAAGCTCATATTCCTCATCTTCTGGCCTTTTCAGTCTTGCTTGAAGCCCACTTTCCTAACTTCAAGGCCAATAAAAGTCCCATGCAAATATACATAGCTCTGTAAATAAAATTTAAAAAATCACCTAAACTAATGGGAGCCTCTAATGAGGAGCTCTGTGACAAATAACACATGTTATACAGACATTACTAAACTTCTGATTGGCTAAATTGCTTCTCAGCCAATCAGCATTAATAGACTGAAATTTGTACAACCTGATTACTTTATATTATACAATCACACAAGACAGCTACCCCTTTTCTAATTGATTAAATGATAGTAAATCAGAATAGAGTATGCTCAAAGTTGTCTCAACTTGTGCAATTTAACAGCCAATCAGAGAAGGGAATAAATGCTCTCTATACCCTTCTGTATTGAACAAGTTATTTTTCTGAAAAATAAACAAAAAACAGTGCTACAATATAAATATACACATTTACATTATGAATAATGACACAACACATTTTCTAAACTTTGTTTTATAAAAAATACATAGTAGGTAGTAAGTACCTTCTGTTCTGCAAGATTATAATTTTTTAGATATCTACTAATCCTTTCACAAAGAACAATATTCGCCACACATTACCTAGAGGCTTCACTTTCTTAAACTGACATTGATATATGTTGTTACATTTCCATTTCTTTGGCTAATTTCTATGGAGTTCTTTGATCCATTATCTGCCCTGACAAAATGTAATCTACCACTCTAGGGCTCTGTTTATAATAGTCCATTGTATTCTTTGTCATGTACAGTAGATTAGCACATTCTGCTTCTGTGACTGTCATGGATTCTTGTAACATGTAATCACTCAACTGCGTGTGAAATAGTTCCATGAAAGGCAACATTCAGATGTCTGAAATCAAAAGAAGATAGTGACATTTTTCATATACGGAGGGAAAGTCTTTATATTGTGGATGGGTTGTTTTTCTAATTATTTTCTACTGATTTTTTTAAACTGCACAGAAGGGATAAAATGACATAATGATATAACATTATAAAAACATAAATAGTATGTGTACAGTACATATTACATTCAGTAATAATATTTATAATAGTTCTGCTAGACATCATTTCTAATAAGCTAAACATAAGTTAAGTTACAGGTAATGACAAGTTCAAGATTCACACATTGCAAAGAATGGAGGGCCCTGTCTTTGAGCTTGGAATCCGGTGTCCATAGCACTTTCACTAAAGCACCGCGCAGGATTGAAACTCGCACACTTCTAGACAGATACTTTTGGTGAATGTATCATTGTCATACGCTGGTTGTTTAAGAAGGCGCAGGGAGGCCCTTTTTGCAGCATTGCACCCTTCAAGTATTCACTAAGATACATTCCACTTAAAGGATCATTGTAGTGCAATTACAAGTAAAGCTCATGTGTTTGTTTGTTGGACATATTGTTTTGTACTTTTGACTGTGCCAGTTTTCCCCTCAAGCAGAGCTGCTTAACTCCTCCTGCTTATGCCTATTAGGGGGTGTGGCCAGCGCTGCCTAGAGGCTGGACTGAAAAAAAGGTTGACCAGTCAAGACTGGTTCAGACTAAGCATGCTCAGTAAAGGTGGCAGGGCTATGATGGCTTATGCGCTGTCACTATCCACGCCATATAAGGGGAGCTGTAAGCAGGTCACAATGCAGCTGTTACCTCTGTGTAGGTCATGCTATTGTTTTTTGCAGTGAAATTAACCCCTGTATAGCGCTATGGAATACGTTGGAGCGTTACAAATAAACAATAATAATAATGATAATAAATAAAGCCAGAGACATACTAGTCCAGCCTGTTTCCAAGCTCCCTCATGATCCAGCTCAGCATCCAGACAGGCCTGGCCATACCCCAGGGAGGTGAAAAATGCAGCTTGAAGAGAAAAAATATTAACTTTTATTTATGTTAACCGCCCTGGCGGTCTGGCCGTTTCAGTGCCCCTGAGTGTTAAAGCGATACACTCAGGGGTGCTGACGCAGCCAGATCGACTTGCTCCTCCCCCCTGCGTCGATGCGCTTGAAGGAATGTCGGAGGAGGAGGAAATCAGGTGATCCTGAGAGTGGCTCAGGGTTGCCACTTTAGGCAATGAAAATTAACCCTGAGCCACGCTCGGGATTACAGCTAAGGCTGTTGAACTGCATACTTTTTTTAATAGTCTATGGCAACAAACATATGAGCTTCTAAATTCCTTACAGTGTTCCTTTAAATGCTGACATTCACTTCTGGGTCTCAAAGGGAATCTGTTATGCATCTTCTATTGCTATTATTAAAACTAATTTTATATAACTATATAGAGATATATGAAAATATTAAATTATATATCAGTATTTAAGAAAGTACATTTAGTGTTAAAGTAAGATTTTGTGGAGCTAGTGAAGTGAAAACCACAAATGAAGCTAAGAAACAGAAGCTAAGAAAATATGAATCACAGAATCAAAAAATAAAGACATTTGCAGTTGATCATGTTGCTAGGGGATAAAATGTGTGTGTGTTTTTTTTAAATGCTCCTTTTAATTAGGACATAGATGTTTTTGGTGTATTTTATTATTTCACTCATAAGTAAAACTGAATACTGAAACTGACACTGAAAATAAGCTCGTAAATGTTACTGATAATTAATTGGCTACTTTTAGCTACTTACATTCCAATTGTGAGTTACAGGCTCAAAACCATAACTCTATCCTATTTCCTCCTTTGATGTTTCAAGCCCGTAAATATCACCTGTGCAAAAGACGCAAAATCCATATTTAATTACAATTCAACAAGCCTGCAACAGCCTTCAAACCTGTAAATGGCAAATGTATCAAAAAATTATACGAGTACTAGATAGGACTCGCAAGTGGGTTAAACATATGTACGAAACACTGCAAAAGCAAATAAACACACACTAACGTACTTTAAAAAACTGGGAAAGCAATGAAAGGCATTAGAATTAATTACACAACAGTCTCAAGCTCGCAAATTTGCAATAAAAAATAAAAAAAATTACATTTTATTTCCGTGTTATATCAATCCCGGGAATCAAGTGAGTCCGATTGCAGATAGGACTTCTAAATACTAATTGGTTGTAGTTTAAATTCTGTGTTTTGCTGACGTCATGATGACGGTCTCATTTACTATTAGCTCTTTTTTAAATTGTAACTTAAGGGCTTGCTTAATTGATCATGATCATGCCCTGAAATGCTACATTCGGGTTTATGGTTTGCGTGTTGGAGCTGTGAGCATGTAATTGCGGGCTTGAGTCAATTAAATACATCTGTAACTGTAGCAAATTTCTAACCTGCAGACAAACGGGCAGTGCGAAGGTAATTATGGGCTTGGAATTAAATAGGGACCTAGATTTTTATGCACTGACTATTGTAACAAGAGTGAGTTCTTGTAATAACTTTATAATTTACAACTATTTTGCTATGCCGAACAGATGGTGTAGATTATACTAGACCACAGGAGTTGCTGATTATGACAGGATAAGATATTGAATGTCTTAAAAAAGTTTATGTACTGAATTTGCTGGGAATTTGAAGTTCAATAGACAAATCCTGCTAGTGCTTCAATCCAGCTGACATTTCCCTAACCCACTGGTGAGTGGTGCTAAAATAAATGATAGTTTTTTGTAAAAAAATACTTATTGATTGTTTATTTAAGGTTAATAAATTGGATGGATCCTCTTTAAAGATCTGATAATCAACACCACAACCACAAAAAATCCCTGAAACTTAAATCTCACTCTTTGAGGAAAACACAGCAATCTTAATAGTAACATTTTACTGGATGACTTCTAAAAATAATAAAGATAACTAAAATTTATTGTAAAACAAACAAAAACATCTGTTTTTAATACCATCAAAAGAATATTTGCAACAGCGGACAAACCTATGTCTTAGCATCAATTTTGGTACACCTGCATCTTGAATTTAACCATCATATCACATGATTTTGTGATACTATACTTAAAATAGAATAACATAATGATTTCAGACAGTTTGTTCCACCTCCCATGCAATACATACAATGCAAGTTACTGCAATGTTGTATTCCCACTCTGTAGTACCAAAGAGTTAGATTCAATGTATGACTAAAGAGCAATTCACAATTTTTTTGTTTGAACGGCAAGACACATTGGTGGAAATTTACTGACTGATCACAATGTGCAACCATCTATTGCGGCACAGCAAAATATAGGAAATAAATAAGTAAAAGTTTGGCTGAACCATTAGCCAATAGACATCTCCCTGAGTATATTGTAATCTGATTGGCTGGCAGCTAACCATTCAGAATAAGGGGCAGCACTCTTCTTGCTTGGTTAATAATAGATTGCTAGAATTTCAATCCATTTGCTTTAACTGGCTAAATAGTGGTGGACAACTATTTTAGCCTTTTTAGAAGCCTAGAAAGTCAGTATAAAAGATGGGTGTGTAGCCAAATTTAATTATACATTGTGGGGAACTCCTCCTATTTTGAGCTCCTGTTACAATATAGTATTTTTTTTTATTATAGAGCAACACCCTTTTTGGATTGGGTCTTTACCTTGGATCCGAAGAGAAGAATCAAGGTTTTCAATCAAGAAAGGATTGAAGCATTCAACAGGATTTCCAGCTAGATGGATGTGACTACGTACCAGGCCTGAAGAGAGGACCTTCATTCTTAAGTGTAACATATGTTCAGCCCATGGCAAAGGAGTGGGCTAGGAGGCGATATATTTAACCCCTCGATTGACATATGAAATGGTTATTATTATTATCGTAACTATTCAATTATAGTATGACTCTTGTTTTTAATGTTATTTTTGCATATGTACTATAGATTATTTTATTGATAGGTATATAGGCATATGTAACTTTAAATACAATACCAGGGATTAAAAAAAACTATACTGTTTCATCACTCAGGGGATTTTAGAGATATTTTAATATTTAATGTTACTTTGTGTTGTGCTTGCTTTACATTAAGGAAATTGCTTAGGCCGCCTTGATGTAAGGAGTAAAACCTTGAGAGCACTACATTGATTATTTGAAAAGCAGGATGTCTGTGATTTAATGACTACTTGTGTTTTCTGTGATGATCTTTAAAAAGTGGCTTTATTTTCTTTGTATCTGAACCTTTGTTTAAGTTGCTTAATCATTTTGTGCAGAAAATAAAGCAGAATATTGAGCTTCAATATTGCATACTTATTTAAATAACATTTTATTACTCATAAAGCAAAAGGGACACATTGATGACTGTAGTTACTTTTGTGTGCAGTTTGTAGGTTATTTTCATGAGTAATGTTATTGCTAAGTGAGTGTACATACTAGCTTGCACCAATTAACCTAACACACATTCAAACAGATAGGCAAGTTTAAAAGATTGTCCATAAATTATAAGAAGGTGAAGTCATGGTACTGCACATACATTATATACATTCAGTGCAAAATTATTTTGGGGACCACCATGCAACTTTTCTGTACACGGCTGGTGCATGTGGGGGTCAACAAAATGCCATAAATATAGATTTTTTTATATATATGGTACAACTACCAGCACCACTGTCGTTAAACCATAATTTTATAATTTAAAACAAGAACCAGCTTTTTCAGGTCCTCAGAATATCCAGCCGTTTTGGGCCCAGAGACAACTCGGAGTGTAGGATATTTGGGGGTTCACGAGTACATGGAAGTGGTAACATCAGCACTATGGCATCTTCGCTGAAGGTCAATCAACAAGGAGGGAAAAGATCTAGTAGCGACATAGTCCATATTTGCACAGGTATGACTATCAGCCTATAATGAAACCCAATCCTGTTCAACTCTTCCCTCTACTAGTGAAAGATAAACCTGTGGAAGGCAAGAGAAAGAAGGATAGCAAATAAGCCATACAGTGTTTTAAATGTAATTGGCCTTAAAATAGATTTATCAATATAAATACAGAGCCCAATAACACTATACATGTAGATTAGAGAGTGAATGTTAATAACGCTCATATTTGGAAATTGCAGCCAAAGAAAGCAATGACCCTTTTTTTGCAGGTGAAAGGCTACAGGAATCAGGGCCACATTACTCTTGTAAAGGGGTAATAGAATAGAAAATAACAATATAAAGAACAGGTTGAAAGGTAAACGGCAATGGAAATTAGACAAATGCCTGATGTAAATAGCAAGGACTCGAGATAGTACTCAGGCCCAAAGCATCAATCCATTAGGTTCAGAAGGCAGGGAAGACGTTTATGAGTAACATTTTGCTTCAATGTACCTTGTATACCTACTATTCCCGAGCTTCTTTCTACTCTCTCTCTCTCTCACCCCTTTTCCTTATAACATATACTTAGAACAAAAAAATGGACAGGTTTAATCTGGTTTAGTTTATAAAATGTAGTTCCAAGTAAAAATTGGCAATTTTTCTTTTGCTTTCTTTTTTCTAAATCACTACTGTCTCTCCAATAATAAATATAAATTAAACTAAAAACATACTGTATACACTCTGTTGGTAAAATGGTGGGTTGTTTAAAAAGTAAAATATTCATTGCAAGTCAAATGGCTTCTATAAAAAAATATATATATTTAAAAACAGGTTTTTTTTGTCGGTGCATGACATCCTCTCACATAAACTTCCTCATGATTTACATATTTTAACTTCCCCATTTTAAAAGTTTCCCAACAGTTTGTGTAAAGGGGAACTTGCAAAATATATGCAATGGTGTTTCATCATTAGTACAGGTAAATCTGGGACATTTTGCTATAGCTACTAAACCCCTTCCATTCAGTAACAACTCCCCATGCTAGATAATAGCATATTTTTTTACAGAAGTTTTTAGTTAGTGAAGACCTTGCTTTTGGATAGAAGTTCACTAACTAAAAACTTCTGTAAAAAAATATGCTATGTGCTTATATAGAGCCCTATTCAATTGGCCAAATCACATTTGAATGAGGCCCTCAGGGTATGAAACATTTTCTCCTTATTTCCTTAGATATTTTACTACTGAAATTTCAAACTGAAATGACCTCATTGTTTAATTTAAAAGTTTTTTTTTTTTCTGTTAACTTCTAAAATATCTGTAGTAAACTCCTTTAAGTTATATTTTCCTGTTATTTATTCTATTATAACAAAATGTTAACAAACGATGGTTTGCTTAAAACCCACCCATTTATACTTAGGCTAAATTAAACCTGTTGCATAATTAATAAAATAGCTATCTGTGTAATCACCCTTACAAAGAGCATTTTGAGTAAATTTAAAACTCAAACACATTTTTAAATCAATAAAAAATTTTTAAAAAAAACATTCTCTTATCATACAATATATCAGTCTAATAGGAGGGAAAGTACCATTGATGTATATACAATTGGTAAAATGTATAGTATACAGGGCCATTGAAGGCATTTTTTTTGTTACATTTGAAAGAGGGCATTAGATAATAGGGAACAGTGTGTTTCTTTTATGAAAATGAAGCTCCTGGAGTAGAAAAAATGCTTTTAATATATAACTATCTTTTATGCCTCCCCTATAAAATCAGAGAAAACCCTTTTTAAAACATAGAATCTTCTTAAATAAGTTGGAATTCAGAAATCAAGGATCAAATCCAAAACGATTAAGGTGCTGGCCCCTTAATAATGTCAAATTTCAGCTATCCAGGCTTTTTGTAGACAGTTTTTTGGCTTTAATGGTGTTTCAATGTACACAGGGGCTTTTTGAAAAATAAGAGCACTTCTGAGCAAACTTTAGAGAGCTCCGATATCTTTCACGTAATAGTGATTTTTTTTTTAATATACAGCCAATTGGGCGGCTTTTGATAATTTGAAAATATGCTTTACCAATAGTAGAGTTGCTTAGGCAGAGAACAGAACTATCCTAAATAGGTAGTTCTATGGATATGGCCATCCACACTGAGAGCAGCCTCTTTGAGCTCACTTGTGCTATTCATAAGGAGAAATATGCTGTAGTATATCAGTCTGGTCTTTCAAGCCCTGAAATAACAGGCAATTCTATGCTGAACAGGAGAAACGGCAAACCCTAGATGTACGTTTCAGCCTTAATTTTTGTAAATAGCAAGCAGTAGGCATCTAGCAGGGCTAGATTTAAGAGTGGGATATGATAGCTAAGGAATGTTTTCCAAGTGAATCTCACTCAAATTCTAGCTTATTGGACTCATGGAATCGTTGCCTAAATTTGACAAATTCCCACATTCTTGTCATGTGCTGTATTCTTTGTGAAATGATGCCCCAATTAAAATGACTTGTCATATATATCTGATATAAAATATATTCCTAAAATGACAATTCACTCCCTCTAGGCAATCACATTCACATATAACACACTTTCCTGATTTTTTTAATTTACAGACAGAGCTGTCCATAACCTGACAGACACAGGTAGCAGAAGATATGCAGCTCTGCTTGAGGGAACAATACACACAGTTTAAAAGCTAAAAAAAAAAATTATAACATATTTATTTTAAAATGAAAACTGTTTTAATAGCCTATGCAAAGCAAAAAAAATCAAAACGGCGCCTTCTGATTGGCTGGAAACACTGTCAATCATACTTCAGCCAATCAGAATGCACAAAGGTGTGAGCCAATCGTTAGTAATCCAATCAGGCGCTATTGCCTTCAGCCAATTAGAATGGGATACACCACCACGGGTGTATCTCATTGAGATTGGCTCCAAGCATCTGTGTCTTCTGATTGGCTGTTGTAACTGTCAATCAGATTGCAGCCAATCGGAAGACTCAAATTCTCTGTGCCAGTCAAAATGGGATACATCCAGTGGGGGTGTATCCCATTCTGATTGGCTTAAGGCAATGGAGTCTTCTGATTGGATTACAAATGATTAACAGGTACATCAGCCAATCAGAATGGTATATAGGGGTGTATCCCATTCTGATTGGCTCACACTGTTGCGCCTGATTGGCTGAAATATGATTGACAGCGTTTTTAGCCAATCAGAAGGCACCATTTCGACATTTTACTGGAAGCATGCAAAAGAACCCTCATTTGCTCCGGGAAGCTCTACCAGGGAGGAGCACCATTAGATTTTTTTAGCCCATTGTTTTTTTTGAAGGGGCTATGCCGCCAAAGACTTCAAGGAGGATGGGGGCATCGCGGAAAGGTATGTGTACTATTTAGAATCTTTTGTGTTATATGTTGTATGTATATATTAATTTTACTGTTTCTTTTTTTTTGTAGGGGTCTTTTTTTATTTTAAGTAATGTAGGTTTTATTTTTTGTGTAATGTAGTTTTTTTTTTAAATTTATGTAATGTAGGTTGGACTTTCTTTTGTAAAATAGATGTCTTTTTTATTTTATTTTTCTACGTGATTAGTGGGGTACTAGGGGGTTTATTAGGGGGATGGTGGGCAGTGTAGGGGTTAATAGGGTAGGGTAGAGGGGTAAATAGTTTTAGGGGATTAATTTGGATATAATGGTTTATTAGGGGGGAAATAGTGTAGAGTAGAGTTTGTACTTAGTGTCATGAGGGTCCTGGAGAATCCTCATGGCCCTTATGGGGTTAATGTAAGGGTTATTATTGTCCTATAAGGGTCTTAATAATTTGTTATTGTAGCGCGGGTCCTTTAAGGACCTCCGTGGTGCCAAATTCAAATTTTAGATGCAGAGGGGATCCTGATGGGGACCCTCACTGCAAGGGTTAATGTGAAGACCCTCCTAGAGTAGTTGCCGTGAGGTACTTATTGTACCCCCGTGGCATGGGGGTAACCATTTGTGTGCCGTAGGCCCTTTAAGGACCCGCGGCGGGAATTTTAAAGTTTTAAATGCTGCAAGGGTCCCTATCGGGTCCCCTGCATAATTGGGGTAATGTGTTGACCCTGCGGGGGTCCCGATTGGGACCCCCACATCATGGAGGTAATTTATGGACACTGCAGCAGGGTTGCAGTCTGCATTTTACCAAGCCCGATGGGTTGGAGGTTGGAAACATTGATGTCATAATAACAATCTCTGTTTCCCTTGGCTATTTCGCTAGGGGGCGTTACTGGCTTCATGTTCAGGCCCGTAGATGCTACTTCCGACTGCAGGGTTTGCAATTATCGGGAAGGGGGACTAACTTGCGCGCCCCGCCAATTGGATAGCTAAGTAAAAGTAGAGCTACTGCAGGAAGGAGCCCAAAAGTAGAAAATCGGAAAGTTATTTGCAAGTAACAGCCACACATTGAATGACGCCCCATGTCTGCAGCTGTGAAACTTAGTAAGAAAGTGTCATAATAGATTTAGCTCATTGGTAAAACAAAATGTACTTTCCCATTAATAGATTAAAAATACATTTCACTATATAGTTATGTTTATTTTAGTTTGCTAAAAAGAACTACTAAAAGTTAAACTATTCTTTCGTTGCTTTATCAACCAGTTCATTTTTTTAACAACTTTGATTAATAAGATTGTAGATTATTATAGCATGGACAAATATTTTTTCATGTCAGATATAATTACTGATGATAAATATTAGTACATGCAAAGTTATTTTCATGCTGTTACTCAGAATGTCTATCTGCATTGGAAGCATTTTAAAATGTGTTTAGGTATGTAGGATTAAGGATTTGGCACATGCTCAAAGTTGTATTTTGTCATTACTATACTATCTACATGTATAAAACAGATTATTTTTTGTACCCTGATTCTTGGCGTTGCTGTACATACTTTAAATCAATATGTCAAAACCACAGAGCTAGACAAAATAATCACACTACAAATTTTTCAAGTCATTTTCCTCCTTGTGGAATGTAGTGTGCAATATTTACTACCCTCTAGATCCAATGCATGCCATTATTTAAACTATAAATAGTCTTCCCAGCTGCAGCTCCGTTTACTTTTCAAAACTGAAAATTTGATTCCACATGGTTGTATTAAGACACTTTACTTAATGCCATTAATTTTATTCAACACAATTACATTTTAGTCAACGAAATTCAGTATAACAGGTTGGCTGAAAGAGAAAATGTAAGTTGTGGACAGTGATGTACAAACTATTATATTTGAATGCCTTCTATGGGGCCCCAGAGTCATTAAAAGAGCCTCCTAGTGCTTTAATCCTTTTTTACAAAATGGTAAATTGGCTGTAGGAAAGGAACTAATTGGTAATAGAGGCATAAATAATGAGGAGAAGTATTTAGGAGTACAAAGTGGCATTTTTTACTACTTTTAGAAAGATATAAAGGATTGCTTATTATTGAAGAGGGACACACTTTTCCACTCCAGAGAACAGGCTATGGTCCGCATGGAAAGTGCTTGACGTCTTCATGCAGCTCTCGGGTTGCTTGTTGTCCACCACTGCCATCAGTGATCCATGGCTTGAGCTCCAGTTATTCTTAAATAATAGTGGTGCCAGGAAACAATTACATATATATCTCTCAGTCAGAATATTATGTGTCCAACAACCCAAAATCCTCAAAAGCTCAGTGGAAATATTAAAAAAACAATGCTACAAATGATTCAAAAACATAATCAAAATTGTTCAAGCAAAATATAAGCCCATAAAATTCCTTTAATATTAATTTTACCAAAGCTGATGAATCAATCCCATGGTTTATAAAATATGTTGGCATTTCACACAGCAAAACCCCAATACACTGACATTTGTCTACTTAAGACTCCCACTGCATTTTGAGGTTTCATTCATAAAATGGACTTAAAGGTATCTATTTTTTTTCACTGTACACATCTGTTTTCCCATATTTTTGGAAGACATTGGAAGACTCTGAACTCCGAAAACAGACACTCCAGGGACAGAATAAAAGGTATTTATTCCTCCATCTGTGATTAAGGAAACTGATATAGAGATGAATAATAAAAAAATATTTCATTTTATTGAAGTACATGGTTTGTGGTTTGTTTATTCAGAAATAAGACCTTTAAAATTAGTTGGTATGTTTTGTGGTTACTTTTGGCTTATAGGAAACAAATCCACAAATAATGAAATTATTTATAAAATGACTGAACTTATTTAAACTTTCAGCAGAAAGGCTAAAAGTAAAAATACTTAAATCAATATAATTATTATTTTTTTAAATTACAAAGTTTTATAGACTATATATTATTATGTATTATATATCTGGATGGTGAATAGTAAAATAGGATCATTCATACATATATACATTGTTCCATGTCAAATATAAGTATACATATTTATAGAAGATCACTGGAAAAATGTTACAGAGTCCTGTTTAGAAACTATGACATTTGGAAAAGTTTTCAAAGGGCAGGGAATTCTTGCATCATTTTTTCAAGCAGACAAAAAATAGTATTTTTAGTACATTGTATATATCAGACTAACAAAATGAAGCATTTAAAGGGACAGATAGGTAGTTCTAATTATTAATTACTTTAAAATGTGTATTTTAATACAGCATGATTTATTCATTTTGTCCATTCATTTGCAGTTGCTATTTTGGAACTTCGTATGGACCTTGTAATAATAAGAACATTTTAATAAATAAGGTTACTGCCATAGTGAAACTTAAAGGACCACTGAACTGTTGTATTTATTGCTTGCTCGTTTGAAGAATCTGACTTGATAATGGGCCAACCTTTTTCACACAGTTTAATATAAATAAAGCATTTCATTTGTAATTTTGCTTCAATGATAACAATTTATTTTTGTTTGTAAAGGATCTAGGATGAGATGGAGAAATAGAGGATTCACTTTTATTAAAAATATCCTCTCTAAATAGCACACTTGTCGATCGAACTCAATGCAAGTCCCATAGAATAACCTCCCACTCCTGCAGCTACAGACAGACAAGCACTCTAATATAGAACCCAGGGTCAGAGCTACCAGTGGTGCAGTGCACCAGGGCCCTTCTCTGGGAGGGATGGGTTCAGTGAGGTTGTTACTGAGAAGGGCTTGGTGCCGTGTGAGGATGAATCCTGAAAGGGGTGGGTGCTCAGTGTAGGTGGATGTTGAGAGGGACTGGATGCTATGTGAAGATGGCTACAGAGAGGGACTGGCTGATATATAGAGTATATGTATATATGTGTGCTTCATGCAGGCAGGAGATAAAGGAAGGGGAGCAGCTACAGAAAGGGGTCTTGGGGGGGTAGATATAGAAAAGGGTTTTGTGGAGGGACACTCTTATAGGAAGTGGTCTAAGGAAGGGGTGTGTTATGGGAAGGGCTTTTGGTGATGGACTCTAAGTGAGTTGGTACCTGGGGGGCCCAGCACAAAATTATTTTTACAATCCCTCGCCTTGGGGGGTCCAACATTTTTTTTTGCACAGGGACCCTCCATGCTCCAGTTCCACCACTTATAGAATGCCCAAATTAGTCATTTAAATATAAGATTTTCATACATAGTTACATAGTAATTGAGATGAAGAAAGCATTTTAGTCCATCAAGTTCAGTTTTTTTAGATCACCTATGATCTTCATAATATGCACATTAATTGTTAATTGTTTCAACAGGGGAAACAAAAAAAATCATTCCTGACCCCAGAAACAGTGCCTTGCAAAAGTATTCACCCCCTTGGCATTTTTCGTGTTTTGTTGCCTCACAACCTGGAATTAACATGGATGGTTTGAGGATTTGCATCATTTAATTTACAGAACATGCCCACAACTTTGAAGATGTTTTTTTTATGAAGCAAACACCAAATAGGACAAAATAACAGAAAAAGTCACTGTGTATAACTCTTCACCCCCCTAAAGTCAATACTTTGTAGAGCCACCTTTTGCGGCAATCACAACTTCAAGTCGCTTTGGATAAGTCTCTATGAGCTTGCCACATCTTACCACTGGGAATTTTGCCCATTCCTCCTTGCAAAACTGCTCCAGCTCCTTCAAGTTGGATGGTTTGTGCTTGTGAACAGCAATCTTTAAGTCTGACTACAGATTTTCTATTGGAACCCCCACCATGTTTCACTGTGGGGATGGTGTTCTTTGGGTGATGTGATGTGTTGGGTTTGCATCAGACATAGCGTTTTCTTTGATGGCTGAACAGTTCAATTTTAGTCTCATCAGACCACAGCACCTTCCTCCATGTTGTGAGTCTCCCACATGCCTTTTCACAAGCTCAAAATGTGCCATTTTGTTTTTTGCTGAAAGTAATAGCTTTTTTCTGGCCACTCTCCCATAAAGCCCAAATCTATGGAGCGTACGGCTTATTGTTGTCCTATGTACAGATACTCCAGTCTATGCTGTGGAACTCTGAAGCTCCTCCAGGGTTACCTTAGGTCTCTGTGCTGCCTCTCTGATTAATGCCCTCCTTGCTCGGCCCATGAGTTTTGGTGGGCGGCCGTCTCTTGGCAGGTTTGCTGTTGTGCCATGTTCTTTCCATTTGGTTATGATAGATTTGAGGGTGCTCCTGGGGATCATCAATAGTTTGGATAATTTTTTATAACCTAACCCTGACTTGTACTTCTCAACAACATTGTCCCTTACTTGTTTGGAGAGTTCCTTGGTCTTTAAGCAGTGTTTGGTTAGTGGTGCCTCTTGCTTAGGTGTTGCAGCCTCTGGGGCCTTTCAAAAAAGGTGTGTATATGTAATGACAGATCATGTGACACTTAGATTGCACACATGTGGACATCATTTCACTAATTATATGACTTCTGAAGGTAATTGATTGCACCAGTGCTTTTTATGGGCTTTATAACAAAGGGGGTGAATACATACGCACATGCCAATTTTCAGTTTTCTATTTCTAAAAAATAGTTTTATGTATATATATTTCTCATTTCACTTCACCAACTTAGACTATTGTGTTCTGATCCATTGAATACAATTCAGATTAACAAAACATTAAGCTTGAGGCTGTAATGCAACACAATAGGTAAAAACTCAAGGGGGGTAAATACTTTTGAAAGGCACTGTACTGGCAGTTGGATTACTCCCTAGATCAATACTCCTTCTCTAGTTATCCAGCATCACTCTGAATGGCCTTTTTATTCAAAAATATATCCAATCCATTTTAAAGTTATCTATCGAATCACCACCTCCCTTGGTGGAGAATTTCACAGTGAAGAACATTTTCTTTCTCTTTGCTTTTATGTTCCTGCCTTGTGTACAAGGTAATATTGTTACGTTGTTACATACTTCACAAGCATGTGACATTTTTAAACAAACTACCGTGGCCCTTTAATGAGTGTAGCCCATGGAATGTAGCTCAAGCTGTGAGATCCAAACCTGGATATCAGGATATTGATTCAAGAGTAAAATGGCCCAATGATATTTACTAAAGTGACTTGATGAAGCTCAGAAGAGTCTTGGTGAAACCTACACTAATTGGAAATACTTTTCACACTCTAATTGGCTGTGGATTCAATGTCATTAATTATTTTTAAAAAAGTAGTTTGAAATATTGACAACATAAGATAATTTGTGAGTTCACTTATAAAAGATCAAATATATGTGTTAGCATGTGCTTTTTATTCCTACAAGCCTGTGTATATTAGTTTAAATGAGCTACAGAAGAAGACAGAAAAACGAATGTAACTTAATAAATGAATGCAGCTTAAAATCCTGCTGCATTTTGATTGGCTATTGAACTTCTGACTCAATCAGCTGAGCATTCTAAGTGTCAGTAACAAAAATTAAACTTAAAATTACAACATTCACTCTTCAGTAACTGGCAAACTAAGTAAGTTTCATAACTTTTGTAATCATTCAGTTCATACATTGATTATAATTGTTCATCAATTTGCATAAAAAACAGAAAGGGACATATTTACATATTTATTGTCTACCAATTGTAATTGTTTTTGTGGAAATCATATAGCGAACTATGTATATATTATGCACCTATATTAAGGTTATTTTTATAAATTGATATGTACTGATGTTTAATGCTGTGCAATCACACGGAGTTTGTGAAAAAAATTGACTGATCTTATATATACACTTTCACATATAATTGGATTTTTCCAATTACTTAGCAAGCACTTTATCTATTTTCTAATAGTTAACACTTAGCACTTTATATTATTTTAATAGGATTATATGTAAGTCAGTTTTTTGTTTTGCGCATTCAATGCTTTTGGATGAGTAATTGTATATTTGTACATATCATATTGCTTTCCACATTAGATATCTATATCTCTTTTATCCAGTGCAATTACCACATTTTCTAACTTATGGACGATAAGGAGGAACAGTATAAGATAATTATGTTTTAAATATTTTAAGTGCAGTTGTTAATTTTAACATTGATAATAAATTCATTTTTAATTATTATGATTGTATCTTCCTTAAACTAATAAAAAAGGGTTCAACAATTAAGTGGACTGTCTATCCTCTTTTTTTCTGAAATATATGTTTATTTACACTCACTAATTGATTTTTTCCATAAATTATATAATTTGATAATATTGGAAATATTACTATGGAGGTATTGTAATTCAATCAGATGCATTCCTACTGTCTTTGTATGCTTTTTCAAATATATATCTATCTATTCATCGGAATCTATTACAGTTTCCAGAGCTCTTTGCCAAGACAAAACATAAAAACTAAAATATACACAAGCATTATGAGAATTTGCTGCTGTTTTCCTCTGAGTGATGAGAGCTATGACGTCTCCATTTTGTACCCATGTTTTTCTAATTCGGCTCTTAATTAATTAGAAAAGTCATCTTCAACATTGTCATCATCTTACATTTAATTTTGTAAGATGGATATGTTTGTATGCTATTGAAGTACATGGATCAAAGTATTCCCTTAGTGTTTTGAAAATGAAGGCACATTTTTTCATATTGCGTTAATGATAGGTACAATTCTGGATGCTGTATGTAACTTAAAGTATGTTTAATCTGAAAATACCTAAAAATGTCACTGTTCGGCATGTTGTATTTAGTTTTATAAGCTATCACTTTCCAATAATTTACCTTCCTAAAATAGAGAACATTCCTCACTAGTCCTTACTAGTTCCATCACTGAAATGTCTGTGTATCTCTTCCACGCTTGAAATGTTTATTTTGAATTACAGGGGAAAGTAAAGATTTTTTTCACTTGAGATTCCACTTCATTTTATATTTATTCTATAGCATAATGGAATGTTTCATGTACAAGTTTCAGATTTCTCTGTTTAATTTAGGTTCATTTGTTATCCATAAAAGATATTCAATACATTGGCTTATAATTAAATGTTTATCTGCCTTTACCCATCTTGGTATAAATGGTGTTTCATGCCAAGCTGTAATTTGAGCTAATTGTGCAGGTACATAATACTTTGGCACTAAGAATCCTCCTTCATTCTTATGTAGATACATAATTTGTTTGTTAACTCTAGATCTTTTATCTATCTATATGAATTTATTAGACATCTTCTGTAGTGTAGTAATGGAGTAAACTGGGTAAAGCTGTACATTTAAATGCATGAATGTACCCCCATTATGATAGTCTGACCAATTTTCTAAATATTTTCTCAATTTAATCATAATAGTTACATAATTCACTTTATAGATGTATCAGAATATTGTGGTATATTTGCTCCTAAATAATTAATGTAATTAAATATCCATTGAAATCCAAAGTTAAATATAGTAATTTCTGAGTTATAGGTGGTACATTAATACTCAATGCTTTTGCTTTATTATTATTAATGTGTAGGCCAGAACACTTGTAACTTTTTTCAATGTTTCATATAGATTAAGCACAGACGTACACATATTACTTATTGTCAATAATATGTCATCTTTAAATAAGCAACTGTTGTATTCCTGATGTTTAACATTTTGTCTAATCAGTACAGCCAGTGTTTCAATAGCAATTGCAAATGGTAATGGGGACAATGGGCATTCCTTCCTTGTTCCTCCTCTAAAAAACATATTTGTATATTTTCTAATTATTTTTACTTGCACCGTTTGTGTTTTATATTACTTTTAAGGCTTGTATAAAGGTGCCATTAAAGCCAAATCTATGAAGTGTATGGGGTAAATAGGAGCATATTGTATCAAGTGCTCTTTCTAAGGCTAGCAAGCAAGTTGGTATTTTTGTTTGTTCTGCTAACGTTAATAAATGTAATACTATTCTAACATTATCTGGCATTTGTCATTTAGGAGTGAACTCCATTTCATCTCCATGAATTAACAAGGGAAGATATTGGGTGAAATAGCAATGGGTCTTTTCCTTGTTTCAGTATAGACTGATAAAGGCCTCCATTTGATTAGTCCAGTAACATCTATTAGGGCAGTAACTCTTCCTCGGAACCCTGGAAGCTTTATTTCCAAGACTTAATTATGTATCATATCAATCCTCTAATGTTTTACTTGTAAATATTTGCAAGTTCGGTTACTGGGGTTTTTACTCTCAGGACAAATAGCTTGTGAGTACTCATAGGGGACGGAAGAGGCAAGAAAACGATAGATGAGGTCATTGAAGCAATGAACATGAGCTTTATTGAGTTCAAAGGGGTAATGACTGACAGATGTGCCTGGCATGCTATGGTCCATAGGATTACAGAGAGTCAGTTACGACTGAACGACTAAATAACAACAAACCGTAAGGACTTGTTTAAATGACATATCAGAAGCCCCAGGCAAATCGTACAAATCCATACAAACCTCAGACTTACAATTCCATTTGCAGCAGTTCTCACAGCACTCAGATAGGCATTGGCTGTGCTTTTGAGCTGTTGTAGGTAGTAATGTCGCGAACATCAAATTTTGGGTTCGCGAACAGCAGACGCGAACTTCCATCAAATGTTCCGAACGGGCGAACATCGGGGAACCCCATAGACTTCAATGGGCAGGCGAATTTCAAAACCCACAGGGACTCTTTCTGGCCACAATAGTAATGGGAAAGTTGTTTCAAGGGGACTAACACCTGGACTGTGGCATGCCGAAGGGGGATTACATAGTTGATGCAGAGTCTGGTTTTAAGCCATAAAGGGCATAAATCACCTAACATTCCTAAATTGTTTGGAATAACATGCTTTAAAACATCAGGTATGATGTTGTATTGATCAGGTAGTGTAAGGGTTACACCTGCTTCACAGTAACAGACCAATCTCCCTGTTTAATGCACCGCAAACAACCGCAAACAGTCCCTTTGCACAACCGCAAACTCCCCATTTGCACAAGGTTGGATACCAAGCTAGCCATGTCCCGTTCCTTGTCCTCACTGATGTCATTGAAGGTCTCTTCCTCCACCCAGCCACCAAGGGTCCCCGAAAGGTGAAAACAAGCCCCCTGGGACGCCTGCTGTGTTTGGTCTTCCACCTCCTCAAAGCCACCTTCCTCCTCTGACTCCTCTTCTTCAGACTCCTCTCTCTGCGTTGCCTCTGTCTGCGTTATTATAAGGTGTGTACTGTTAAGTAGTACTATTCCTATCGGTTTAATCCCTGTTACGTCCACTATTAGAGGACGTGTATATGGCATTGATTTTTGGAACAGGGAGATGGAAAAAGATGCTTGGTCGGACCTCCTACTTCGAATTTGGGGCACTGCACGTGCAATGTAATGTGCCACCAGATAGGAGTAGTGTATTAAGTTGTACTATTTATTCCTATCAGTTTGATACCTGTTACGTCACCTATCAGGGTACGTGTATATGGCATGGATTTTTGGAAGCGGGAGATGGAAAAAGATGCTTGTTCGGTCCTCCCACTTCAAATTTGGGGCACTGCGCATGCAATCTAAGGTGCCACCAGATATGAGTGTCACTGTGCACTGGCAAAAGTTGGCAGAGTAGGCGCTGTAGGCCTCACACACACGCCTGTAGGCAGGCAACTGATATTCAATCGATTACAGTCAAAAATGTGTTGTTTTATGTCACTGTACACTACGGTTGCACCAGATATGACGTATCACTGTGCAATGGCAAAAGTTGGCAGAGTAGATGCAATAGGCTTCACACGCCTGTAGGCAGGCAATTGCTATTCAATCTATTACAGTCAAAAAAGTGTTGTTTTATGTCACTGTACACTACGGTTGCACCAGATATGAAGTATCACTGTGCACTGGCAAAAGTTGGCAGAGTAGATGCAATAGGCTTCACACACACGCCTGTATGCAGGCAATTGCTATTCAATCTATTGCAGTCAAAAAAGTGTTGTTTTATGTCACTGGGCACAATATAAGCTGTGAGCCTGACACAGGCAGGCAACTGAAATTAGATTACAGGAAAAAAAATGGTTGTTTTCAATGTATGTTACACCACAAGGTATGAGTAGTGAAAATAGGCACAATAAAAGCTGTTAGGTGTTAGCCTGTCACACACACATGCTGTCAGGCAGGCATAGAT